>JAJEJO010050221.1:126332-274843 GCA_020662805.1 Glaucomys volans
AGAGAGAGAGAGAGAGAGAGAGAGAGAGAGAGAGAGAGAGAGAGAGAAGGTGCTCTGCTCTGCTCACCAAGGACAAAATATAAACCCCAAAGGGAAGCCCCCAGTGACCTACTTCCTCTAACAATATCCTGACTGCCTATAGTTACCACCCAGTTAATCCATATGAATGGATTAATTCACAGATTAGGTTACATCTTTAATAATCTTATTGTTTACCTCTGAAAAGTCTTGCATTGTCTCACATCTAAGCTTTTTATGGAGGACACCTCATATCTAAATCTTAACATCAATATGTCAAAGAGATATCTATACTCCAGTGTTTATTGTAGCAGTATTCACAACAGCCAGAATATGGAATCAATTTGGATGAATAGGCAAAGAAAATATGGTGCGTATATACAATAGAACACAATTCATCCACAAAGAAGATGAAATCTTGTTTGCGACAACATAGATGAACTTGGAGGACTTTGTTATGTGAAATCAGTCAGACATGAAAAGATAAATACCTTACAACATTGCCTATATGTGGAACATTGACAAGTTGATCCCATAGAAGTAGAGAGTTGAATAATGGTGATCAGAAGCTTAAGAGGAAAGAGGGGAGGGAAGGATGGGGACAGATTGGCCAACAGATACAAAGTTCTAGTTAGATAGGAAGACTATGTTCTGGTGTTCTATTGGACAATTGGGTGAATGTAGTTTACAATATTGTAATAGATATTTCAAAATAGCTGGAATACAGACCACTGAAGCCCAGGAAATAATGCCAAGAGTTAATAAATGGAAAAAGTAATCAAATTAAAAAGCTTCTGTACAGCAAGGGACACTATTACGAATGTAAAGAGGGAACCTACAAGATGGGAGAAAATCTTTGCTAGCTATTCTTCTGACAGAGAATTAATATTCAGAGTATAAATAAAGAACTCAAAAAAACTTAGCACCAAACACCAAATAATCTAATAAATAAGTAGGCAAACACATTAAACTGACACTTCTCAAAACAAGAAATACAAATGGCCAACAAATAAATGAAAAAATGTTCAACATCACTAGCAATTAAGGAAATGCATATCAAAACCACACTGAGATTCCATCTCATACCAGTTAGAATGGCAGTCATCAATAAAAAATGCTGGAGAGGGTGTGGACAAAAAGGAAAACTTTGAAACTATTGGTGGGATTGTAAATTAGTACAATCACTATGGAAATCAGTATGGAGGTTTCTCAAAAGACTGGTCATAGAACCACCATATTACCCAGCTACACCACTCCCTGGTATTTATCCTAAAGAATTAAAGTCATCACGCTATAGTGATACATGCATACCCATGTTTATTGCAGCACAGTTCACAATAGCAGAACTATGGAACCAGACTAGGTGTCCATCAACTAATGAATGGATAAGGAAAATGTGGTATATGTACACAATGGAGTTTTATTCAGCCATAAAGAAAAATGAAATTGTGTCATTAGTAGGCAAATGGATGGAACTTGAGACCATTAAGGTAAATAAGCCAAACTCAGAAGGTCATATGTTTTTTCTCATATGTGGAAGCTAGAGAGGGAAAAGGAAAAGAAAGGTGGGAGAGGTGGGAATCTCATGAAAATCAAAGGGAGATCAGTAGTAGAAAGGGATCAAGGGCAAGGAGGAGAGGAGGGAGGGGGGAAGTGATGGAAGTGATATTGGCCAAATTATATTGTTATATGTTTTTACATATATAGATATGTAAAAACAAATCCCATCATTATGTAAAACTATTATGCACCAATAAAAATGTGGAAATAAAAAAAATCTTGTACCTAAACAAATAACATGTAATAATTTAAAGCACACTAGACTTTACTAAATCTGACCCTACACTTAATTGGAAAATAAGCTTCACAAAATCCCAAAGTAGAGACCACATTTATAGAGACTACATTCTGTGAGTGCAAAACAAAGAATATTGTTGATCAGACAATACAAAATAGCTAAAAATGGCAGCACCAAAACCCCAAAACAAAATCAAACAGAAAACTCAGCCACATTGTGAATAAGTAGGTTTATTATTATATGCCTGGATGGTAAATATCAGTATGTATTTTAAAGCAATTTTCTGTTTAAGTAAATGAAAGGAGTAAAACCACATGAATCATTTCAATAGATGCAGAAAAACATTCAATAAGGTCCAATACTTATTAATGTTAAAAATAAAACAAACATGGTGCTGCCTTGACTCTTGTCCTAGCCCCCATTCTATTTTTGAACTGTAGCTGATGCATTTAATATAAAACTCATTAAGATGACGTCACTGCATTGCTCAGAACCCTTCATTTGCTTCTCATCTCATTTAGTAAAAATCCTCAGGATTCTTGCTGTCACCTAAGAGGCCCTGCAGGCTGTGACCCCTGGCTGTCTCCAACCTCATCTGACCATGCTAATGGTCAGATGGTCTCTTCCCTCAGAACCACTGCACTCAGGGTTACCTCAGTGATCTGTCCTCTATCTGAATGGTTTGTTCCTACTTCTATTCTACTCAGGTCTCTGCCTAAGTATTACCTCTTGAAAGAGGCCCTACAGGACATCGTACATAAAACAGATACTTCCTGTGCCCTTGTGCTAATTTGTTTCTCATTGCGGTGACAAACAAAAAACAAATAACAAAAACCCTGACTTGAAAGAGGAAAGATTTACTTTGGCTCATGGTTTCATTGTTGAGTGGTTCCATTCCTTTGAGGCCTGCAGTGAGGTAGAACATCAAGGCAGGGGTCACTCGGTAGCGCAAAGATCCCAGCTCCTGGCACCGGGGAGAAAGAGAGGCCTGGGACAAGGACATGCCCACAATGACAACATCTTCCACCTACACCCTACCTTTAAAGTTTCAACCACCTCCCCATAGTGCCACCAGCTGGAGACCAAACCTTTTGCACATGACCCTTTGGGAGACATTCCAGATTTAAACCATAACACTCATCAAGTCCTTTGCCTATAAAATGCAACTTTGTTTTTTGGAGAGGACACAACTAATTACTACACAATATCCAACTGTATGTTTGTTTCCTCTCTTTCTTCCTCAGATAATCTGCATGCGGCTAAGGACCTGTTAGCTGTCATAACCATTTTATTCCTAGAGCATTAAAACACTATCTGGCGTTTAGGAGAGAACCAATAAGTATTTGTTGGATGAATGAATAGCTTCTAGGGTTAGTTGCTATGAAGGTTGAAGAAGATAATACAAGGTAAGTGCTCAAAGAAAGTTGCTGTTAAAAAGATTGAAAGACACTATAATAAACTTTAAGGTATTTCTCAGGGCTGGCCCTCTATTTACACATATGCACATCTATATATATTATATTTTTAAGAGTTCTTTATAAAATAAATAACCTATTTCCTCTAACGCACTACACTGAAATAAATTGTTGTGTTATGAACTTATTTTGAAATAAAATATTAAGTATTATAATTAAAGGAATAAAAATTAGGATTGAAAATAAACAACCAGTGTATTTAAAATTATGTTAGTATTTTTTAAACAATTGGAACATCATGGTCCCGAGTTTTAAAATTATCTGAGGTAGAATAAAACTCAGGATAGGCTGTTTGTCTCCCTCTCTTGCTATCATAAATTATTTTGAGATATTTAATTAGGCCTATCAGGCTATAAAAATATAAGTTCTCAGGCAGGCCTTGTGATGCGTTTCTGGAGTCCCTCCAAAGGCTGAGCAGGGAGGATCCCTTAGGCCCAGGAGTTAGAGATCAGTCTGGTTAACCAGCAAGATAAAAAAAAAAGTTTGATCCCATAAGGCATTTATAATCAAAGAGGGATGATATGTCATTGCACTATTCAAATTCACAGTTTGGTTTCCTTTTTACTGCTGTTGTTTTAACACAAATGTAACCGTACTTCATACGTATACTGTAACTTGCTTTTGCAAGAGCCCCACGTAGGTATGTGTTCATCTCATTCCTTTTTACTATTTCACCTATCCAAAATATCTGTGCAATAGTTTATTTAACTATATTTCCTTATTTATATATTTATAAATTTATTTATTTATATATTTATTTAACACATATATAACATCATATATATGATTTTTAGTTTATATACTTTTTGTTATTTCAGGTAAGGTTGAAATATACTGCATTTGTATAATTTTCTTTGTGTGCATGTGTGAATCATTTCTTTATATAGATATTTATAAGTAGAAATTCTGGGTTCAAGGATGCAGTTGTGCATTTTAGTACAAATCATAGGCACTAGCAATACATTGTATACCTATGTTTCTATAGACCAACACTTTATCCCCTGTGTGTGTGTGTGTGTGTGTGTGTGTGTATGGTGTGCTGGGTATCAAACTCAGAATCCTGGACATACTAAATATACCCTCTATCGCTGAGCTGCATCACCATTGCGGTTCAATGTATTTTTAAATTTTGTTGGCTGATAATATAAAATTTTTACTAAGATGAGTATCTTTTCAGTAGATGTTATTGGCTACTTCTTTTTCTATCTTGTATCGTTTCTGTGTGTCAGTTGCCTACTTTTCTACTGGATTATATAGTCTTTTTATCTATAGAAGCTTTTATATTTTCTAGACCTTGTGTCTGCTTATGTAAAAATTGCCATTATTTCTCTCCCTTGGTTGCTGGTCTTTTAATTTTGTATGTACATAAAAACAGTTTGTTTTTGTTCAGAAGTTTTTACAAAGTCAGATTCATCAATCTATTTTAAAATGTTGAGATTGTGCCTTGCTTACCAAAACCTTCACTACCACAAGATTATTAGAAACAAATTTTCATATTTTCTTCCAACATTTGTTAATTCCATATCTTTTCCCATTTACAGGTAGAGGTTATTTTTTTTTTTTTTTGCGTGTGTGTTGTTGTTTTCTTTTTTAGTGTGGTCAAGAAGAACTCTTCTAGTCTTCCAGTCTGTTAAAAAAACACAAACCATTCCTTTTACCTCAACGCTTAATAGCATGTGATGATGGCAGTGATCTCAACTGATGTGCATATGGCGACTCCCTCTTACGCTGCTGACAGAGATTTCTAATTCTTCTAAAGTCAGCAAGTGAATGCTATGTGGATGGGTTTTTCTCACTTTATTATTTATTTATTTATCCTCACATGTGCCAACAACGAATTCCTTAAGTGACCAGAAATACCATCCAGTAGAGCATCTATTATGATTAGAAATTGATCCCCGGATGGCTCATGAATACCATTGAACAATGACTTCAAGGGGAAAATGAGCTCAAGTACCTAGGCTGGTGTAGTATTCCAGAGACTGTTAGCCCTGGAAGAAATCTTGGAGAACATTGGTCCATTGTCCACTATTATATATGAGGAATCTGAGGTGAGAGGGTCATTTGTCTGAGGATATCCAGCTAGAAGGAAAATTAGAAAACTAATATGGTACTGATGATATAATCAACAGAGAGTTTTGTTAGGCTTAGCAACAAACTCTGCTGGTTGCTGTGCTGACCTTGCAGCAGTCTGATATTTGGGAAATATTTCAACCTTTGAGACATTTACAATCCCATCTCCAAAGACAACCTTGTGAATGCACCCTCTAAATCATTCCTATTCTCACTTTCCCCCAAGCCCTAAAGGATCATAGATCTCTGAAGTTTAATCATACATTAAAATTGTATTGCTTCTTTTGTTTTCAGAAAACTTTCTCTAATCTCAATGAATTCTCTCTTGATATTGCTTCAACATACTAAAATAAATTAATAAGTCACATCCCTCCAGATTTTAGGAGTCACTTGAACTTACTATTATCACTGCCTCAAACTGTTTTTCACTATCTTACTACCTTAGACTTTTATTGACTTTACGGACTTTATTTTCTTTCTTAGGGCAGTTTGTTGAGTTTCTCAGTAAAACCCTGAGGCAGTGCCTAGCATACTGTAGACAATCAATAAACAACAACAATAAAATTGTTTGCAGGAGGAATTAGTTCTAGTGTTTCATAGGTCAATAGGGTAACTGTAGTTGACAATTTGTTTATGTATTTCAAAATAGAGAAGAGTTTGAATGTTCCTAATGCATAGAAATGATAATATTTGAAGAGATGGAAGTGCTAATTACCTTAATTTGATAATCACAAGTACTGAATTATACTATGCTCCACCCATAAATATATATATAAATGTTATCTGTCAATAAAAATTAATGTAAAAATGTTTGTGTGTGTTCTTTATGAATAGACAATTTTTAACAAAAAGATGTGTGCGTTAAAAAAGTCAATCCCTTTCACTCCCTTGGCCAGTAGTTAACAGCTTTTCTAGGATGTCTGGATATTTTCCAGCTCCATGATCCAGGAAACTGTCAGAAACTGCACCTGGAAGCTCTGGCCTCTGGGAGCTAATCACTGTTTAACCCAGTGTGTTACACACTTCAGGAAATACTTCCCTTGCTAGATAAAATAAACCTTAATATTCTCTTTTCTGTCTCATGTTCTAAACAGTCCATGACACATGTACATATACATTTCATCTTCTCAGCTCAAATAGTTTAAGAATATTTAAGATCATCATTTGGCTTCCACCTTTGGGTGCCCTTCTTCCACCCAGGAGAAGTCTGCTTTTACTTTTCTTTAATAGAGCTTCTTTCTACTCTACGCTTGCCTCGGCGTGCTTCTCTGGCATTACCCCTCAACACCTGAGGAAGCAAGACTCAGCACTGGGAAACAGTGGCGCCATTCCAACCATGGCCTGTAAGCACCGCCCCCTGGACCTTGCCACATCTAGGACAACGCTTCCAATAGGTAGGCTTCTGGGGACATTCCAGATCCAGACCGTGGCACTCAGATATTCTCAGTGACAAAGATGAGACACAAATGAGCAAGTCACTTTTCTGTCTGCTGCAGAAACATCTTTCCAACTATGTCAGCTTTGCAAGCAGCTTCACATAGGAAACAGCTTTGACCTCAAATTCACGTCTGTTCAACTGCCACCCTACACTGCATCTCAGGTCACAACACTGCCAGTCCACGCCAGTTCCTGCCTTGGAAGACCCCTAAGTCCCCTGGAGCCCAGATGCACAAGCCTGGGGAGGCTTGGGGAGGCCAACAAGGCCTATTTTCACTGGGCATGCCCACCTCTGCAGCTCCTGTTAAGAAGCCTGGTGTCTGGCCAACAGGTCCTTTTGATACTGCCATTTGCCAGTGTAAGGGTGATCGTAGCTGGCCGCCTAAAACAAAGGCTTCTTTTGGCTTTATGTGAATGGCTTGGATGATCTTATTTTCGTCAGGTACAACCTTTTTGTCATTGCAGCATCTGTGTCCTAGGTTTGTTTTGGCCTCTATGCCATGTCCCCCTGCCTTGCTCCTATGTGTCTCTGCGTGTGGTGCAGAAACGAAGCACTTCACTGCAATGTCATGTAGGGAGGGTGTCTCACTCCAGCTGTAACTGGAAGAGAGCAGACTGGCTCCAGTGCCCTGTCAGAGCCCTGAGACTGCGCTGTGATCTGGGAGGCCAGGGAGAACCCAGTCAGTTCTCCAGGTGCCACCACTGAGCAGCCACATTGCATATAAGCTTCTCTGATGGCAGCCATGTCAGTGACACTTTACAACCCTGCAGGAGAGCTCACCTTTTAAAAAAAATTTTATTTGTTCTAATTAGTTACACATGAAAGTAGAATGGACATTGTGATAGATCATACATAAGTGGAGGGCAACTGTTCATTTTCCAATTGTGGGGAAGACAGCGCGCCATACTCTTGCAGGTGTGCAGCCCGGGGGTTGCTGCACCGTGGCAAGATGAAAGGAAGAGTATACTCTCGAATTCCCTCAGTAACCACCGCAGTGCTCAATGCTGGTGAGGCAGGGACACCACATGGACGCTATGTGGTCACTGCATGGACACCACATGGACACAATGTAGAGACCACATGGACGCCACACGGACACCACTTGGACACCACATGAATGATTCATGGACACCACGTGGACACCTCATGGACACCACATGGTCATCTCATGGATGCCATGTGGACACCATTTGGACAACGTATGGATGACACGTGGACACAATGTGGACACTGCATGGACGCCACGTGGACACCATGTGGATACCATGTGGACATTGCATGGACACCACGTGGACACCCCATAAATACCATATGGATACCACGTGGACACTGCACGGACAATGCACGGAACTACATTCCAGTTTGAATAAAGCTGTTCTTCTGCAGGCATGTGAAGGCCAGCGGGGACAGTGAGACACACTATTCAGAGACTGGACAGAACACCTGTGAAATCTGAATTTCCCTGTAAAGTCCTAGTGCTATGTCATAAGGACCAGGCAGCACTCTGCTCTCTTCATTCCGGCGTGTTCAGAGTATTCTCCTCACAACCCCATGTGACCTGTCTGTGAAACACACTGCTATTGGTCCTTGGGCTCCCTGTGCCATGGTCCTGGGTGTGTGCATGGCCTGAATGTGGCCTGCTCATCTGTAGGTGCAGTGGCTGAGCATCCCCACTGCCAGCTTGCTCTGAGGCATGTTTGCAAAGAAGTGGGTGTGTCCTCGCCCCCACCCCTGCCCCGTCCCAGCAAGACCCACTCTGATCTGGTCGGACACATTCTTCCAGGAGGTACAGGAAGTCCTCCCACTTGCTCAGCTCTCATTGTGGATGTGATCTTGTTCTTACAGGACCCCCCCCCACCCCCTTGCTGGCCATTAAGTTGTAAGGATCCATCAATTCACTAAAGGGTTTGGGGGAGTTATCCACGTGGCTTGGCATGCTTGGTCCTCAGAAGTCAATAAAGAGATCTCTTGCCTTCACAGAGAAGGTAGAAAAAGCCATTGATTCCAAAGGCAGTCCTGTCTCCAGTGGGGAATGAGGCTGGACGGCTGAGAACAGAAGGCTCAGTGTTCACGTGGTCTCTCACCTGTGGTCTCATGGCCTGAGCACAGAGCTCCGAGGTCTGCCTCTCAGAGTGCAGTGGGCAGGCCTCCACTTACAAATGTGGAACTCCCGGGAGCCGGAGCTGGGGAGCATTAAGGGACACACGCTGGGTACAGGAAGTCCCGAAGCCCCGCTCTGCAGAAGGCGCCAGCCACGCGTGCCAAGTCCCAGGAGGGATTGGGGTTACTCAGATGAGCATTCTGCCCCATTCGGACTTGGAATTCTCCTTTGGATGCTGACAAATCCATGGGCAAACAATTTCTTTCTTAAGATATTAAAAAACCTTGGAGTGATTATGAGCCACTTCATATAGAAATTACATAATGGACCTGTCCAATTACATAATGGACCTGCTGTGACTGTCCTAAGATTATTTTGAAGGAATGATTTACTGGACTTCATAACACCTCACTCAAACACTACCTTTTTTTGAATTTGTCTATTTAGAAGTAATTCTTTGCTTCTTGAGATTTAGTCAAAAGTAATTTGTTTTGTTTATGGAACTTTTAAAGATCACAAAAATCATTGTGAATTTATAGTAAAATAAAGTTGATTTTGAAATAGCTTTTATTTATAGGCAATTCATTTATGTATTTCAAGTATTCATTTAGGGTTCAGATGTTCATAACAAAAGGTATAATGGTAAAAAAAGAATATTTGAAATTTTTTTCTTGTAGAAGTTAAATGTTTAGTTAAACACAAGAGTGGATACTCAGTTCAGAACTTCCGTGCAACCTTGTTCCCTCTCCCCCATCAATATAAAAGAATTTCAAATAAAGAGCTGAGGGGAGAAGAAACAGTACCAGCATTTTAAAAGCAATGGAAGAACATATGATCATAACATGTTTACATAAGCCTCTCCCTGGGAAAAGTACAGGGACCACGTGTTTCCTGTTACAGAAGTACAGAAAGGTTGGGAAATGCAGGGCCCAGTACCCCTGAAAGAGGAGCCTGTCTGGGCTCTCCTCACCATGGTGGAGCTCACTTGCCAGACTGTGTGACTTGCCACCCTAATTTTCTCCTTGGACCTGGGGAGGGACAGGAAGTGACCTGGAGTCTCATATAGATATATCCAAAGAATCTTCCTGTTTTCAACCCCACTTCTCATTCCCACCAGACAGTTCCCTGGGGCCAAGTGTCTGGGTGGATTGTGTGGGGCACCAGATGTGCCCTCAGTTCTCTGCCCTTCTCACAACTGTGGGGCAGCCGCTCCTCTGCTATGCTTCACCAGGACCTCCCCTACTCACCTACTTTCAGAAATGGGGAGAGAGCTCTTGTTCGCTAACGGCTTCTCTGTTTTGATTTTGTGGGTGTGTTTAATCCTTACTATTATCATCATTATTGTAGGTGCTGTTTTATTTACCCACTTCACTGGTGTGGGATCTTTCCAAATATTTCTTTTTTGTCTTTCTTTTCTTGATTCCTTAAAAACTCATGAACAAGGTTTTTATAAACATTCTACTTCATTCTTTCTTTTTCAGCTTTGCACGAATTTTTCTGGCATAGGAATGGAATTACTGAGCTGTAGGACATGTACAAGTTCAATCTTACAAGATCATGCTAAATTGTTTTCCAAAGAATTTTTTTTTTTTTGCCATTCTACACTTCTAAGAACAACAAGTTCTCACTTCTCTGTATTCTTTTATTTAAATATTTTTTTTAGTTGTAGATGGACACTTTATTTTATTTATTTATTTTTGTGTGGTGCTGAAGATCAGACCCAGTGCCTCATACATGCTAGGCAAGAGCTCTACCACTGAGCTATGACCCCAGCCCACTTTTCCATATTCTTACAACCCTTCACTTTGTCATACTTTAAAAATTTTCCCCATCTTCTTGTGTATAAAATGGTTTTCCATGGTGCTATTAGTTTTTAAAGTTTGCATTCTACATTCTGTATTACCTAATACAGAAAAATATACAGATTATAAGTTTACAGCTTGATAAAGTTCCACAGAAAGAGCATACAGATCAGAAAACAGAGCTTTGTAAACACCCCAGTAACTACTTCCTGTTCCTTTCAATTTGCATCAACCCTAAAAAAACCAATATCCTGATTTGTGACAGCTAACATTATGTTGTTTTTTGGAGTCTAGCTGCTTGCCTTAGTGTTATGTTTTTTTGTTTTTTTTTTTTGGTACTGGGGATTGAACCCAGGGGCACTCGGCCACTGAGTCACATCCCCAGCCCTATTGTATTTTATTTAGAGACAGGGTCTCACTGAGTTGCTTAGGGCCTCGCTGAGTTGCTGAGGCTGGCTTTGAACTCACGATCCTCCTGCCTCAGCCTCCCAAGTGCTGGGATTACAGGCGTGCACCACCACGCCTGGCAGTGTTATGGTTTTGAGATTCAGGCATCTGTGGTAGGCAGTGTTCATTTTGCATTCCTAGCAAGGTTGCTATCACTCCACCCTCTTCTCTTTCTGTTTTTGTGAGTCAACACATTTGTGACACAAAAGTCTAGAAGTGTTGCCTTAAGCAGGCTGGAAATCTGACTAATGCTGTCCTTTCTGAAGGGAAACACACTGGGAGATGAAAAACAGAGCCAAAAAAATTAGAGACCAGAAAGACACTGAACCAATGTAGAAAGGAACAAGGTAAGAGGGCCTCATCCAATTAGATGAAGACCTGAACAGAACATGAACTGACCTCCCTGAGCACAAGGGAATTCTCTATCAGACTAACTTGGGATGCCAGCAGTATCATCTGTTGGCTCCCCTGGGACTCACCAGACTCTATAATTTCATTAGCTAATTCCTTTTAATAAATCTTTTTCTATAGACACTCATCTTATTGGTTCTTTATTTTTTTGAGAATTCTAATTAATGCAGATTTTGGTATTGAGAGTAGATTTAGAGAAAAAGAATCTTAAGGATGACACTTCTGAATTGATTCTGGAGTTATTGGAATTTGCTCTCTATATAATCTAATTAGATTTAAAGACACTATTGACTTCATTTCCAATGGTGAAGAGACCATCGGTGGTTCATGGCATGATCTGGCAAAACAGTCCAGCTGTGCAAACTTAAGAAGCCATGTTCTGGGCAATATGGTAGGATACTGTCAAAGATTTTTGTCTAACAAGTATAATTATTTTGGCTGGTTGCTTCTGATAACACTGGACAAAGGAGGGAAAGAAAAAAAATGATCTCAGGGATCTGAAACTTGAACCTTAAATGTTTGCACTAAAAGAGATCTTTTCCTCCTATAGACACAGGGACGAGACTACTGAAAGCCAAAGGGAGAAATTTGTCCCGCAGATGACTTAATTACAATGCAGTTTGAATTCTCAAACTTGCAAGGACTGGGTGAAAAAATGTGAAGATATTTGTGTCTTGTGTCAATTCCCACCAAAATGTGACCTCAGGAGAGAAGGATTTTAATAATCAAGTGATTAGGATGACCCATTCATGGTTGACTAGTGGTTACTAGTCAACTCTTTCCCCAGCCAAATGGGCTCATGAACAAAAGGCCATGTTGGCAGGAATGGAGGTTCTGCATGGGCTCAGCAGCATGGATCACGCAGGCCAACCTGGTTATAGCCTCTTTTGAGTGTCCCATCTACCAGAAGCACAGACCAATACTGTCACACTATGGCATGATTCTCCGGGATAATCAGCAAGTTTACCTGTTGGCAGATTGATTACATTGGGTCCCTCCTCTCAAGAAAAGGGTAGCATTTTATTCTTATTGGAACAGACACTTATCTTGGATACATATTTGCCTTCTATGCACACAACAATTCTGCCCAAACTATCATCTTTGGATTTTTAGACTGCCTTATCCACCATCATAATATTCCACACAGCATAGCTTCTGACAAAGGAACTCACTTCACAGCAAATGAAGGATGGCTGTAGGCCCATGCTCATAGTATTCATGGATCTTATGTTCCTCATCATCTTGAAGCAGTTGGTATGATAGAACAGTGGAATCATTGTTTGAAGATTCAGTTACAAGGCTATGTAGACAAAAATACCTTCTAAGGTAAGGAATAACTTGAAAGTTCTTTACAAGGCTATATATGCTCTGAATCAATGTTTGATATATGATGCACTTTTTGTTCTGTTTTGCGTTTGACTTCTCTAATATTTTGGTTTTTAGATTTGTGGGTATTGAGGTATGTAGTGTTAATTTTGCATTCCTAGCAAGTTCACTGAAACTCCAGAAGGGATTAATGGATCAAAGAATCAAGGAATACAAGGAGTCAACATCATTCAAAGCCTAGTTCCATCTTCTTCTGGAGAAAGGACCAGTGAATTCTGTTTGTACATAGGATAGTTGTATCATGGTAGCTAGAATTATGACTTTGTTGTATATATTTGGAGACTAAGTATGACTTAAGGAGATGAGTATGGATGCCAAGGGGACAAAGGAAGAACTTCTGATGATTCATTTCATGTGTTACCTTGAAGAGCATTTTTGAGAGTGATTAACATTTAAATTGGTGAACTAGAGTGAGTAGATTGCTCTCCAAAATGTAGGTGAACCTCCTCTAATCAGTCAAAGGCTGAATAGGGCAAAAACATCAGCTTTGCTGGGCAAGAGAAATTATCCAGGAGATTTATGTGAATCATAATCATGTGAATCAAGTTCTTATAATACATTCCTTTCTCTCTACATATATGTACACACATCCTATTGAGTTTTTCTTTGGAAAGCCCTAATTCATACATCCTTAGATATTTCTTTTATAGGGTTTCACATAATCTCAACCTGTGGAGAGAATGAGATTGCAAGAGATTTTATTTTTACAAAATAACAGAGGTTACAGAGGGCAGAGAGCAGAAATTTTAGAGGCAACACAACCATAGGTGGCCAATCAAGTGTTTGGAATAAGTGACAGTGCATGTAAACTAGGAAATTTACATGTTGAGAAGCCCCATGTTATGAAACTCAATTATTATTCTTCACATTGGAAATTGCAAATCACAGGAAAGTATGGAACTGAAATATGAAATCTAGGTGATCCAAATGAAATATGCAATCTAGGTGATCCTTGAAGCCTCTCCTGGTGTGCTTTAGGAAAGAGCACCTCTCTTGTTTGATGAGGGTGACAGCCTGGGGACTGGGACTTCTTTTAGTAAAGGGCCTTTAGTGCATAAAGCATAGGTCTAACAGGTTCTTAAAAATGGTGACTTCTCTCTCAACAGCAAGCTCAGGAGTGTTCATCTCCGGGGTATCGAGGGGGAGAATATTTTCTCTTTGCATTCCTAAATATAATTCTCCAAATTCTCCAGCAATTTACATCCCTCCTTGCATCTCTCAGGCTAGAGGCAATTTTCTGGTGTTCATCCTTTAAATACAGGCAACTATTATCCATTTTCTCAGTTTACCTGAATCAAGGCTGTGATTACTGTGTTCTCTTCCATCAGAATTAATCTATCTGGGAAACATGTCTCACCACAATTACCTCCAGCCACTCTG
This sequence comes from Glaucomys volans, assembly GCA_020662805.1. Lineage (NCBI taxonomy): Eukaryota > Metazoa > Chordata > Mammalia > Rodentia > Sciuridae > Glaucomys > Glaucomys volans. The sequence goes on from JAJEJO010050221.1 coordinate 140,662, forward strand.
GTGATTAATTGGCTTGTCTTTTAGCATGATCAAGAAACACTACTAACACTCAATTTCTCCTGCGTAATTGATCACTATGTCTGAAATTTCCACCATTAGTGGTCATTCTTCAGGGCTAAAGTAGTGTAATCCACTATTAAAATGTAAAAAAAAAAAAAAAAACTGGAGCTAGGGATGCAGCACAGAGGTAGAGCACTATCTAGCAAGCACAAAATCCTGAGTTCAATCTCCAGCACCATGAGAAAAAAAAGAGGCAAAAAGTGCCTAATCAAGTCATTACCAATTACTAAAGTCTTAACATAAGTAGTTTTTTTCCCATTCAATCCAAACAAAATTGGGAGTTTGAGGGACTGGGATCCAAGAACAGTAAGCATTGCTGAGATTGGAATGAAGGAGATTGAGAAGATTTAAAGTTGAAGTCTTCCAAGAATGATGGACACAGTAATGCCTCATAGGAAGGGGAGTCAGAGTCAAATGCTCAGAACCTTAGTCGGGTTTCTGCTGGGTAAGAGGGTCAAGAATGCTGAAATGATGGAGATGGACCCCGAGCTAAAAAAGACTGAAATGACCTTCTTCCTGCCTGTTTGGGATCAAGAGGCTTTTAATGGTGCTTGCCTCAGAACTGGAGACCTTCGTTAGGAAATGAAAGTCTCAGAAGCAATGCAATGGAAGTCCTGAACTGACATGTGGTCTTTTGGCTGAATTAAAAACACAGCAGGGTGTTTTGTGATGTTATCCTCCAGCAAGAAAAGAGATATTTCTTATTTCTGATTCACCTGGTTCTTTGGTAAGAGATACCTTACCATAATACTGTGACTAAGTACCTATAAAAATATTTTCCTAATTTATATAATTTCTTAGTGAATTTCCAGTCTACACATAAAAAAGAATCAATAAGCTTCTTTAATCTATTACATTTAGTGTTGATTTGGCTGATTCAATAAATTCATTCTTAGTATATGCATTTCCTTAGTCTATGCATTACCCCCTTGTACCCCTGCCAATCATTTGCACCAATAAAAATATTACTTCAGGGAGATATTCTATTCCTATTAATTTTTGGAACCATATTAATATTAATTACAGGTACGATATTTCATGTGCCATATTCTCATACTTAAATATACAAAAAATTACATTTTGTAGAATACTTCTTCAAGGAGTGCTTGAGATCTAGAGCGCCAAACCTCAATCAGCTACACTGAAGATTCACACAGAGATCTAACTAAAAGGAAGGTTTTAAACTAGAAAAAAATTAACCCTATTCCACACAAAACATTGTAATGTACTCTGTAAACTTTTGATGGCAGAACCAATTTAATATAATCAGGAAATAGTTTAAACTTAGATTCATAGAGTCTAGGACCTAGGAGTAATAGTGTAGAGTTAGAAAGTTAGAACTTGGGAGGTGATTTGGCAAAGTCTCCTGGCTTTATGAAGATAAAGTATGAATGAGGAGATAAGACATGGAGAAGAGGAGACAGAGGTCTGAGGCCACCCAGCTAGTTAATGACCAATAGAAGATTAAATCCTATGTTCCCATCTTTGGTACATGTTATCTAGAGTTAATAAAAATTAAAAAAACATTTTTATGATATTTTAGAAAAGCGAAGACAAAACCACAATATATTTAATGAAAGTTCAAAAGGAAGATTCAGGGAGACAATACTTACTTTTTATCAAAAGAATAACTTTGGAATTTATAGCTGTATAACCTAGCTAAGGAGAGCTTAAAGAAGTTTTCTTTTATTAAACTGGGGAAAGAGGAAGAAGGAAAGATTTTTTCCAAAGAACTTTACATGATTTGCTCATTTTTGAGTTTTCTTCTTTATTATTTCACCTAACCACAACCACATTCACAGAAGCCTGATGAAGTTCTTTAATGTGGCAAACATTTGACATTCTTTTTAAAACCATATTACTACTAAAATTTCCCCTAAGTGTTTGGAAACATGTTTTCCTCTTTCTATGTAGCACAAATATAGTTAATTTAAATTCTGCTATTACGTATTTTTAAATATTGCCAATTGTAAAATAGGGTATTAAGAGTTATGAACAAATAAACAAATCCTCTTCCTGTTATATTGTGATGAAAAGAGCAAATTTCTTCTCTCTTTTAAATAAATTTTAATATGTTAACCACAGATAGGACAGATAGGATGGTTTTGCTGTTGTAGAATGTATTTCCCATCGCCCTTTTCCTTTTGGAAGCCTGGAAAATGAAATAGGCCTTGAAGTGAATTTTTTGAACTGTGGATAGAACAAGACAATTTAATGTACAAGACTTTTATCTTTACATCTCAAAAGATTAAAACTTACCAAGTAATTGTCAGGCCAAGTATGCATAAAATGTTCTTCTGGACTAAGAGAATCTAATAATTATAGGAGTTGAAACAACTACAAAAATCATCTCTTAACCTTACATAGAATTACAACTAGACCTGAGAATATATTTAAATGCAGAAAAATATATTCTACTCTGGGGAAGTTTTCTTGAATTTCCAGTTTGAAATGAAGCACATAACCAATTTTTAAGTAGGAAAGGAAATAAAAAGCATGTATCAGGGAAATTTTGGTAGACTAATAGAATATTCCCATGAATGCTCTAAAAAGTTGTTTCCTACCTAGTCAAGATGTCTTTGAAACAAGAAAATGAACAGAGAAAAACTTTATCCTCTTCAAATGACTTTATAATTATTTTTAGATTATCCTCTTCCTATCAGAAGAGTGAATGTGTTGCTTCATGTAATAGAACTAAAACCAGAATCTGGTTCTTGACAAAAATCTTAGACACCAGTTAATATAGTTTGTAGTATTTATTATATTATTTATATTTAAATTCACAGAGCATATCCTTGAACTTTAATGTTGCATTTTATTTCAAGATATCTCTCTAGGTAAAAATCTTATAACTAAATGTAATGGGTTCCCATCTTGGTAAGTGCCAAGCCAAAGAGCACAATCAAGATATAAATGAATATAGAATGCCTTATTAATCTCAACAAGAAAAGAGAGCATGGGTTGTTATTTGCAAAGCAATGCTCTCCCCCAAAAAGAAGGCATAGAGGTTTGATTGGGGAACCTATGCATATTCATACAGGAAAGTACATGTGTGGGAGTTCACATTTCTGAGCATGCTCAGCTCAAAGTCATAGAACACTAGGTTCAAAAAGAAAAGATAGTGGACGCAAAGACTTCTGGGCTTGCTCAGTTCAGTATGATAATGACTTGGGTTTATTCTAGGTTGCCTAAAAGTGAGTCAGAGTGATTCAGTAATGTTGCCTGGTTCCTCCTAGGTTTCTCCAAGTAGTATTAGCTGAAACAAAAAGAAAGAACAAATTTGAAGGTGCATTAACAGTCCTTTAAAGTAGTAAGTGTAGGAGTTTGCTCCTAAAGGTGCCTGCCTCACTTAGCAGCTAATAGTGTCTGTCACCTTGAAAAGGTAGGCTAGGTACCTTTATACATTGTACAGATAGAACAGCCGAGGCAAAGAGAGGTTAGGTGTCTCGTTACAACTAGTTCTAGATTTCAATGTTCTGTTCTTTGTAATACAGAGATGTCTTTCTAATAAGCAATGTTTTTCAAACTGGGAACATGGGGTCCATAGGCTAATCTAATATTTACAAATTATGTAATAAAAATATGTAATAAAACTTCAGATAAAACCAGAATCTGGTTCCTGACCAGATTCTGTGAATCTTCTGGATTACTGCTGTATAACTGAACACTCTCATAAAATGTCATCACTCCAATTGCGTTTCCATTTCTGTGTTCATTTACGCTAATAGAAAATCAAGGAATGTTAAGGCTTGCTATAGAAAACAAGGCTTTTGATAGTTGAATGAGAAGTAAGTATAGAGAAAAATGAGTCAGCCCAACATCAGAATTGCTTGTTAATTCAAATTTAAAGTGTTTGCATTATAAAAATTTGTATGGCATGTATTTTACTGAACAACTTATAACAGTAAGTATGGTAGCAAGTAAGCAATAAACAGGCATTTTCATTGTGACAGTAAAAATTGGATTAGAAATTATTTTTAATGCAGATTTTAATAACAAGATAATTTAAAATTAACTAAGTGGATTTATACAATTATTGAGAGACAATGAGGAGTGAAGTTTGGCAAGATAGTATATATGAAGTGAGATTATTTTAAGGTAACCAAAAAAGTCTTAAAATTTTTAAAGACAATTTTGTATGATCTACCTTTGTGGAACAAGTAACTTCTGTATTTGCATCATACAGTCAAAATACAAATACTTATTAAGTTTAGGAATAGCCAAGATGGACAGTTTTTATTAATTTCAAGATTGTTGATTTCAGCAAAACCATACTTAGTACATTGAACGCATATGTGAAAATTATCTCACTGAACAGGGAGAACTATTGTGAAGCAAGTCAATTTTATTTTTGGTTTCCCACTAGTCCTTAAAATATACACAGTGAGGCTAATTTTCATACGGTAAAACTGATATATGAGACCAGGGATAGCCCCAGAGCATAGCATATAGTTCACCTACTCACTCCAAGGTTACAAATGCTATCTGACTGCTGTAAGTTGCAGACATAGTTCAGTTTGTTGTTTTAATCTGTCCAGTTTAATAATTAGCCACCATATCACTCTTCAGTCAAAGGAAAGACTCACGGTTAACATGTACAAAACACAGAAATGCACAATCACATCTCCTAGCTGAAGTCAGTTGCACATGGAAGATACCAATGAGTCCTCTTGACATACATGGCTTCAGTTCTGCTCCTTCTCCTACAGGCCCCCAGCTACTCCTTGAGAAGAATTCATATTCTCTTTACCCTGCAATGTGTGGTAAATGGTTCTTTCCTTTTAAAAAAAATCTTATTTACTTTATTCATTTTTAGATATACATGACAGTAGAGTAAATTTTGACATGTTTTTATAAACACAGAGTACATCTTATTCTAATTAGGATCCCAGTTGTCCATGATGTGGAGATTTACTGTGTTGTATTCATATGTACATAGGATATTCAGTCAAAATCATTCCACAGTGTTTCCTATTCTTGTCCCCCTTCCTTCCCTTTACCTTTATCTATTTCACTGAAATTCTGTTCTGCCCCTCTCACCTTGTTGTGTGTTAGCATTTACATACCAGAGAAAACATTCAACCTTTGGTTTTTTGGGTTTGGTTTTTCATTTTTTTTTCCCCAGAGGTTTTATTTATTTATTTATTTATTATTTTAACAGACTGCATTTCTGGGGGGGTATAATATTAGCTTTTTATTTCTCCTATTATCCAGGAAATGTGAAAATGTGAGTTCTGATTCCAAGTGCATGATTTGGTTCAATGTTCATATAAGTACATGGAATAATGATGTCTGTCTCAGTCCACTATCTTTCCTACCCCCACTCTTTCCCACCCCATTTCCTTCTACACCATCCAAAGCTCCTCCATTCTTCTCTTACCTCCCTCCCTTATGTATCATCGTCCACTTATCAGAGAAAACATTCGGCCTTTGGGATTTGGGATTGGCTTATTTCACCTTAGCATGATATTCTCCAACTTTGATGGAGGTTTTATGATAAGTAAAATTGCAGATAACTGAACTGATTGCCAAGATAATCCAATCAGATTGTCATCAGATATTGGTGCACAGATCTCTAGACACATTCATTTCCAGGTTCCTAAGCATAAAAGAGAATGGGTAGAAGGGCAGAAAAAAAAAATCACTTTCTTTCCTAATTTTCCCCCCTGAGGTCAATGTATGTACATATTGGTTCATTCCACACATTGAACAACCCTATTTACAGGTGTGCTCTACACAGATTGAATACACTAGAGGTTCCAAGTTCAAATTCTGGGTATGGTTTTCCAGGAAAATCAGTAACAGTGATATGGTAATTATGAGTTACACCCAAGGGTAATGATCACATAAGACAGCACATCAAGAATTTCAGCAGCAGATTCGGGCAACAGTTTCACGGAACCTAAACATTTACCTCCTCATTTTAATTAATTATTTTTTAACATAAAATTTGTCCTTTTAATAAAAGCATGCAGTTTAGTGTTTTTAGTATATTCACAGAGTTGTACATCTATTACCATAATTTTAAACATTTTCATTACTCCATAAGTCCTGCATCCATCAGCATTCTCCTTCCTGAACCCTGTCTCTAAACAACCACAACATTTCTATCTTTGTAGGTTTACTTATTCTGGATGCTTCATGTAAGTGGCATCATAAAAATAAGTGTTTTTTATGTCTTTTGTCTGTGGTTTCTTCAACTTAGAAGAACAGCTTCTTTCTTGTTGCATAGATCAGTAGTTCATTTCTTTGAAGTACTGAATAGTATTCCATCATGTGGATACTACATATTTTTTGCATTTGCAAATTAGTGGGTGGACGTGTGAGTTGTTTCCATTTTGGCTATGATAAAAATTCTGCTATGAACATGCATGTACAGGTTATGGTGTGTATTTTCACTTCTCTTGGGTCATATGGCAACTCTATATTTAATATTGTGAGAAAATGAAAAACTGTTTTTCACAGTGGATATGTTAGTTTATATTCTGACCAGTAGCATGTGAAGGTTTCACTTTCTTCACATCCTCACCAAAACCTGTTATTATCAGTCTTTTTCATTATTGCCATCCTGTTGGGTGTAAAGTGGAATCACATTGTGGTTATGATTTCCATTTCCCTAGTGACTCTTTAGGGATGAATAATTGAGCATCTTTTTATGTGCTTACTGGTTGATTGCATATCTTCTTTTTTTTTAGTTTTTTTTTTTTTTTTAAATTTAGACTCCTTGTACACAATTGGGGTACAACTTTCATTTCTCTGGTTGTACATGAAGTAGAATCACCCTGTTTGTGTAATCATACATGTATATAGGGTAATGATATTTGTCTCATTCTATTATCTTTCCTTCCCCCCACCCTCTTCCACCCCTCATTTTCCTCTATACAACCCATTTCTTAAATCAGTCTTTCACTCTCTCAGCAGACACAGGTGATTTTAGCTTTCTCCAGATTGCTTAGGGGCCAGTTTGTGAAGTCATTCAACACCAGAGAAAGCTTATCAAAAAGGGAGCACAGAGCCACTTTGGTGGTAGCTGGAGAAGGGGGATTGGAACCTAGACCTGGAGGCAGTTTTCTCCAAAGCAATGCTTCTCAACCTTTGTGTGTAATGGCACACATAGGAAAGGATAATATTTATGTGAACTGCTTGGGTAAACTGGAAGGGTGTAAGGGTCAATACTTTAAGACAAATAGAATTCAGGAAATTAGTAATTTCTTAAGTTGTATAAAGTCTCTAAATTATTTTTCCAAAATCTGTGAGATTTTCAGCTCACTTTCATGAATGTAACATTTTATTATAAACTTTCAACTTTGAAATGTCTACATGGAATTCCTGACCAAGAATTTTAGTGAGGAAGGGTACACCTTAGTGCAAACTAAACAATTCATTCAATAATGAATATCAGAAGAGAATGTTTTGTTTTTCTTTCATTGATGGAAACTCCTTTCTCATCATTAACTGGATTTTGGGTGATTCAGTATCCCTGTTTTTTTTTCTCAAGAGCACAACCATTCTTTATATTTCCTTTCTTTTCTTTCATTGTAGAAATTTCATTAGAATTCAAATTCAGTTAAACATTGTCATATCAATTATTTCAAAAATTTAATTATTCTTTCCTCTTATACTTCATAATGTCTTTAAAATTCAGTTACCTTATTAACTGAATATAAATAAAGAAACTTTTAACAATTTGCTATAAGTTTTTTATTAAGTTTAGTGAGGTTGTTGAAAATATTTATAAAATTTTTAATATAAAATATTAAATGAAAAGGGGTTGATCTCTTCATCATAAAGGGTCATGGCCAACATCTTTATAACAACAGGTTAACAAGTGAAAAGAATATCAAATTTATTAACACACATAAGCACAGAATTCATAAGAAATATAAAATTAAAAGAAGGGGTCAGGTTATCAAGGCTTAAAGACTATCTTTTTAAAAGAAGAAAGGGAAGTTGGGGCTGTGGGCAATTTTATAGATAGTAATTTATTATTAGGAAGACGTAATGGACCCAGGAGACAGAAATTATCTTGTGAGTAATCTTTGGAATATTAATGAGCCCCAGAGACATGTATTGCCTATGACAAAGTGTCCAGATGTGGGTGCATTCCTCACTATTCTTTTTTATGATAGATAATAAGATTTCAGGGAGGGTTATAGAAAAAAAGTTGTGTCTTCTTTGGTGGGCCCAGTCTTAAGGTAGATAAAGGAATTCTAAAGAGAGCCCTCTCTGCACTGGGGCGGTGGAAACCAAAGAGGTCCATTGATTCTGAGGCAGCTTTTACAGTCCCTCAACATATAAACCACTAACCCCAAAGTCCCCCTGTCTGAAACTTCCCTAGAAATTTCACACACTAAAAGCTGAGTTTGTGACAGTAGAGAAAAATTAGTTTGGTGGCTGAGAGGCAAAAGATTCCATTAAATAAGCTTCTCATTCCTGAGAATAGGTCAAATTGTGATAGAGGCTTCTTTAAAATTGAGAGTTTAAAGAAGCACCCAGACATTGTCATGATACCATTACCTCTACCTATTACATTACATTTTCCTTCAAGTTATATATATTTTTTTCCTACTTCATTTCATGTTGGGAATGGACACCATTTTGCTACCTGCCCCCCTCCCCACCCGCCCAAGTCCTAGCACCAAGGGGACTTGCAGACCCAGACTTACTATGCATATGCATGTTTTGGGTTGGACTTTTATTCATTCCCCTATAACATTCCAAATTGTTCTAGACAGATTCTAAACTAGCTGTCTTTCTAGTTTTAGCCAAACTGAGAATAAATTCATTCCTTGATTCACCATGATTCCTCTTTGTTAATTAGCCTCTTGATGTGGCACGTGACTAAATCTCTTCTGCTGGGAACCCCAGAGTCAGATCTTTGACCAGGATCCCTGGTAAGAATGTTATAGAGCAAGGGACTGCCATTGAGCCTAGGGAGCAGAGGGAGCCTTGGCAGTGTTTCATTATTGTGGTCATGTAGGAAAGATTTCAGACATGCTGCTCACAGTAGCAGATGTGAATTTATTAGAAGGTGTAGGAAAAGGTTCCTCTTGGAGAGAAGAGGAATGGTGTGCCCCTCCTACCCTCTGTTTCATTGGGGATCCCAGGAAGTTTTCACAGAGTCCTAACCCAGGTCCACCCCCTTGACTTTTGATTGACAGCAGAATTGCATCAAATTTCCAAGTCCCAGATTTGGAAGATTTTCTAAAGATCCAAGATATCTCTGAGTCACTATGCCCCATGCTGACTGGTTCTAACTGGAACTTGCTCTTACAAATTTTATGGTTGAGGGGAATTATTTTACCTCCCTGAGTTCTGGAATCAGCTCTGTGTAAAGGTCACAATTCCCTTATCACCCTTCTTTTCAGGGTAACTTGTGATCTTCTTATTGGCAAGGAGAAGCCTTTTGGGCCTGCATTTCTTCCACAGATATCAGATAGTTTGCTGAGGAATGCAGTATATTCTATTGCCTTAAGCTGGGAAGAGCTGCAGCTAAATTGGTTTTTAATTGAAAGCATGTAGAGTTCAGACCCAGTTTATAAAATTGTTCCCTTAACCTCATGTTCTCACTGCTCACCTCTGTTACCTATCAACAAGTGCAATTAAAATTTGTCTCAGTTTAGGAGGTGGTATTTGCAAGGATCATAGTTCTCTAATAAGGGGTATTTCTATGGAAACAGAAGAAAAATAAAAATTAACAACTGGGGCATTTTATAAACCATACTTCTGAGTTTCTGGGGTGGCTAGCAGAGAAGATTTTTAGATGTGGTATTCACAACATTGTGAGTTGGAGTAGGAACAGGCAGTGTCAGTCTGACAGGTTTTTCTGATTTGTAACTTGTGGTGATTTTGAGATAAGAATTTGGGAATAAAGGGAGAGATTCTGAGTCTCAAAGGAAGTGCCAATGAGCCACTGTAATTGCAGGAAACATTCATGAACCACTCCAAAGCAGAAAGTACCCATGAATAGCTGCAACTACTGAGCAACATGCTATTGGTCCCTGTCCTTGACTCATGCCCTTGTCTGCAAAAATAACATGAGGGCAGTGGACAAAACTGTGCAACTCCACCCTGGCTGCTGGCTCCACCTCTAGTCCAGCCCCTCACAACTGTCCCTCTGTAAATATTAATACCCCACCAATGGGTTGCTGTCTCCCTCTGGAGAGAGCCCACATGCTCCCTTGAATACGTGTCTACTTTCCTAAGTAAACCTCCATCTATGCCTTTGGCTGAAATTATTTTCCATCACGTAAACCAAGAACTTTGCTGGTCCTGAAATCAAGCTTCCCCTTCTCTTTGGGAACTCCTCAGATTCTTCTTCAGAGACATTTCTTCTCCTGTGACAATTTCTCTGAAGTTTATATCATGTTGACCAACTTTCTGGACTTCAGGGGAAATGCATATTTTTGCGTGTTTTTGTGGGGCTAGGGATCAAACCCAGAGCCTGACACATACTGGGCAAGTGCCATACCACTGGGCTCTATCCCTGGCCATAAATAGTAGCTTTAATTTTAATGATTCCAATGAGAAGAAGGGGAGGTAAAAAGCTCAGATATTAGTTTGGAAAGCACCAGTCAGATATTGGAGAGAACCAAAGCTTCAGGATTCAGTCCAGAAGTCTAGATTGTAGATAACGAAAAATTTCAAAAAGCAATGAGCTAGAATCTAATGATGGGTACAATATCTCTTTCAAAACATAATTTTCTCTCTCCAGTTTTCCTTTTTTTTTTAACCAAGGCTAACCATAGTAAGTCAAATTTATTGTAAAAATAAGTCTTTTTATGTTAGGCCTGCTTATTTGCATAAGGTATAATACGAAGTGATTAACTACATAGGCTCTTCTTAAATTTGTTTCACTGGAAATTTAAATTAGGAATCTCAGATTAAAATTTTTTCTTTTTTCAGTGGGGGAGGCACTGGGGATTGAATGAAGGGGCACTTCACTACTGAGCCACATGCTCAGGTCTTTCCATTTTTCATTTTGAAACAAGTTTTCCTTAAGTTGTTTAGGGCTTCACTTAATTGCTGAGGTTAGCTTTGAACTTGAGATTCTCCTGCTCCCAGCAGCTGGGATTACAGGTGTGCCTGCACCACTGTGCCTGGCTGAGATTAAACATTTTGAAAGTCCATCAAGTCTAGAACTTCAAGCTAAGGAACTGCAATCAGTCTTCACCAGTTGTGCCTGGGGTCATTCTTCTCTTCTTGAGGTTCCCAAAACCTCCTGAGATCCTTGGGCCTGTCAGGAGTGACATTCTCCACTTACTGCAAGGGAAGGAACTCTTTAAGGGAATCCTGTTGACAAGGTACTGAGCCAGTCCTTGGGATTTCATTTTCTGAGTCCCCACAGTATTAAAACCAGAAATTGTTCTTTTATATTTCTATAAAATATAACTCATTCCTAGATGAATTATGTTTTCTTTTAATTTATAAACTCTAGAGAACTCTTCTGAATAGCTAAAGCACTTTAGTATGAAACAACAGAAAAATAGCTGATTTTATACTTCACTTAAAGTTGAAACCAGAACAGTAAAAGTTGGAATTTATTAAATTCTCCATTTTTGGTAATTTTATTTTTTTAATATTTCTGTGCTGGGAACCAAACCCAGAGCCTTGTAAATGTAATGCAGACCCTAGCCCACTTTTTGATAAGGTGGAATTTGAGTTATAGGCAAACCTGTCCATATGAGAAGTACTTTGCATAAAAGATGCATTTAAACCTCAGAGTTTTTAGCTCTTGATGTAAAACTTTTGATGAAAAACATTCTTGTTTTTGCAGTCACATTGTTTTTGCACAAATTTACCCAGTGTTTATATAATACCTTAGTTGCTAAAATATTCACTCACAACTTTGATATTTTAGCCCCAATAATTTTTGAGAATGTAGGAATGCTCAATAGCATTTTTGATTTAATAATCTTCTGGATGAATGTGGCTTTTTTTTTTTTCTAATACAATGCCATTTCTTCATGAATGCCATTATTTGAAAGTATCATCTTAATATTTCTTTTACCTAATTGTCTTCAAATATAGAATTAACATATTCCAAAAAGCTATTAAAATGAGACATTTTGAAATTTACTAGGACAAGCAATGGGTTTTAGCAATAACTAACATGCAATTATCATTAACTTACCAAATTTGAATTGACAATGCTGTAATTATAACTGATTACTTAAAAGTTTGGTTCTTATTTGACACTTGTGATAGCTTTTAAAATGTCACTTCATTTTCTTAGGGTGGGCATTTTCTGATATCAAAACAATATGTTGCAATAGCTTCATTGAGAACTTTTCTACTTGAGTACGTTATTTAGGCTAAGGAAGAGAACTATCAGATCATATGCACAAACACACACCTGCACACACTCAAATTCATGTACATCAATTGCCTAACAGTAGTAATTTTTTATGTTATAGTGTTTTTCTTGTGACTCTAATAACTTGAGTCTTAATAAAATAGTTGTTCATTTGAATGAAAAAAATCTGAAAGGATAAAGCTATTTACACAGAAGTGCTTAAGAAAATTTAATGGTCTTAAAAATGTTCATATATACGTATACTAAATTTACAGTATTATAATATATAAAATAGTATTTGCCTACATAGAAATATGAATATAAATACATATATATTCTTATGTCTTTGAACATATATATATTCACAAACATACACACATACATATGCATTTAAACATCTAAATTTTCAAGAATGCTTCTAAAGAAAATCCCACAAATTTAAAATACTGTACATATATTAAAATAAAACAAAAAAAGAACAAAACTATAAATTCCTTGAGCAGAAAAAGACCAGTAAAGCTGTGAAAGCAATGTAGACCTTGCTCGATTGCAATCATAAATCAAACTTAACATTGGTTATTTTTTGTAAATTCTATACAGTACTCCCTGTTATACATAGTTTCATTTTCTACAGTTTCAGTTCCTCATAGTCAACTGTAGTCTGAAAATATTAGAAGGAAAATTCTAAAAATAAATAATTCTGCTTTAAATAACCCTTATTATAGTATATTGTTATGATCAATTTTATTATTTATCTCTTATTGTGACTAATTTTGAATTAAATTTTATCTTAGATAGATATTTATAGAAAAAAAACAATAAATATAGGAATTAGTGCTATCTGAAGTTTCGGGCATCCCCTGGAGGTCTGGAAATGTATCCCCTGCAGATAAGGAGGAACCATAATATTAGAGAAAAATGAATCTTAAGCTCAATCAAAAGCATCATCTAACTTATGGTTTTATAAGCAATGAATTTCCACCAGGATAGACTGAACAAACCAACTACATAAGTGTAACCAAATATTTGCTTTGCTTAGCTTCCACATTCACTCTGCTCCCTTGGTGGAACCCTGAAGTTCTTTCTGTTTGGTGCCTCCCAATTCATGAATTTCTGTTTGCCCAAGTAAACTAAAATTTAATTGTATCTTTATTTGCCTTTTAACAGTGTAATATTCAGGAAATGCAATATCAAAACCTTAATACTCATTTAATTCATTATAAAAAATCTGAAAAATACATAAAATATAAATATTATTTATAAATATGTGTGGAAAACATTTTGAAAAGTAAATGCTTTAAAACTTTAAAGGCTCATCTCCTTTTACTATGAAAATAATTAAATTATGTTTAATTATTATTTGTCTTTTCAAAATAACATTTAATTTTCAAAAGCAAACAATGATTCATTATCAAATTACATCAAGCACAAGATTTTAGGAAATTGTTACCACCAAATCCAATACTAAATATATAAGTCAAGATGCACAATGGAGCAAATTATTATAACCACTGACTTTTATTTAATACTGTCTAATTTCAAATGACAATGAAACTAACCATCATTAGGGCTTGTTATACTAAAGCAATTATAAAAAATGGAAGCAAAGTAAATAAAGGAATAGGTATTTATAGCACATGAAAAACAAAGAAGCCACACAAGGATACTGCAATCATTGCTCAGTGGATCATCAGTGATTGACAGCTCAAGGAAGCTGGGCAAGGGGCATGTGGGAGTGAATACTGTCCATAACATTTTATACACTAAAATAATTATTAAGGAGTTTGGGAAGGATACCTGTGGAGATAAATAAATAGGTTTAAGTGTAATTTCACTTGTAAGTTTTGGAGTACTTATTTCAGAATTAGCTTGTGATTTGTCTATAACCAGTCTTCTTTAATTTTTAATTTTATTTGTTCTAACTAGTTGTAATGACAGTAGAATGCATTCATACAATTTGATAAATCATACATAAATGGAGTGTAATTTCTCATTTTTCTGATTGGACATATTGCAAGATCACATGGGTCATGCAGTCATATATGTACCTGTGGTAATAATGTCCGTTTCACTCTACTATCATTCCTTCCCTCATACCCCTTCCCCTCCCTTCACTCCCATCTACCTAATATAAAGAAACTCTATTCTTCCCTATCCCCCGTTTATTGTGAATTAGCTTCCACATATCAGAGAAAATGTCTATAACCAATCTTGACACAGTATGGACACTGTGCTCCACCAGATTGATCTCTTTTCTTAAGTCCTCCTCTCCTTGTCTTGACTGATGCTCTTATATTTTTGAAGGGGGAGAATATCATAATAAAATAACTGGAGAACACCAGTTTTAAAGATACCATTTTAACAATTTCAATATCTGATATTGTTCTATTTTTATACCTCAGTAAAAACCTCAATTCTAGCATCCTGTTAGATATAATGCAATATTATATATATAATTATTCAACATTATTCTTTGAATAATTTTGTATTCTTGAAATTTGTGTGTTTTAATTTATATCTTTTTAAGGCCCTTAAGCTTTTATAATAAATTTGCAGTACTATAATATAATAATAAAAATAATTTTTATCTACATAGAAATCTTGGAAGTATCTTCTTTAAAAGGGACACATTCTTTAATCAAATAAGAAAAAACCTGGTTAGTATAATTAGGATTATTAATATCCTAGAAATATAGCAATATAACTACAAATGGGTTTCATAATTCCCAACCTCTCAGTATCCAAACATTCTTAACTAAGTATAACATTTTTAATTTATATGTGGTACATTCATGTTGCATATTTTTGAGAAATAAGACATTTGACGTAGTCAAGTTAAAATATTTCACAATGCAAGTGAGACTGCAATCTACATTTCTTATTTTAGTACTCTATTAAATTGTATTTCCTTTTTCATTCATAAGTACACAGTGTTGATCCAGAGAACGATTTTTTTCTGTGTGTCCCCATTTAGACTTTTACAAATTACAATAGTCAAAATATTGCAGCTTTTGTAAAAATATAGAAAAAAAATCTCAATTAAATCCACAATCTTAGTTTTGAAAGTTTTAGTTCATTAGGAAACTCAAATTCCAGACATAGCTGCAGTAATGCTGATATACTATCCAGTGATGATTGAACTATGAATCTGGTCATGTCATGGTTAAGTTCAACCACTTTCAGTAAACAGGACATTTTAGTATAAATTTTTAGATTACAAGTACTCTTTTCTAAGATATTTTAAAGGGCTACAACTTTTTTTACATATTCAACTGTTTTAGCATGGCTTTGAATTATTATTTGTATTATTCTGATTTTTTCCCATTTTTATCAGATTCCTAAACAGAGCATAAAAACAAAGCTATTGTAATCCATTCTTTGTTGTAGTTTGTCAAGAAATAATATTTTACTAAAGGTTGCCATGTATGTGACTTAAGTTAAATAAATTTAATTTGAAGAATTCTATCCAAGTATAAAAAAATCATGATTTTAAAAATTTCCTAAGAGAATTTCAAAATGATTTCTTTTCTGTATTGTGTATTAAACCCTGAGCCTTGAACATGCTAGTCAAGTGCTCTAACACTGAGCTATATCCCCAGTAAGTTGTTAATTTTTAGCGGGGGTACCTGGGATTGAATTTAGGAGCACTCAACCACTGAGGCACATCCCCAGCCATATTTTTTTTTTAATTTTATTTTAGAGACAGGGTATCACTGAGCTGCTTAGCACCTCAATCCTCCTGTCTCAGCCTCTTGAGCTGCTGGGATTATAGGCATGCACTGTGCCCAGAATAAATTGCTAATTTTTTAAGTGCCACAAAATTTGCCAAATTGCTCTCATCTTGGCATCTTCAATGTTTGCATAAACTACAGGTATGACTGCATAATTGTGGTTAATAAAGATTTGTGTTATTTAGTACAAATTAAATCTGAAAACTGGTGCATATGTTTTGTTCAAATTTAATGAATTAAATGAAAATTCAGTAGGGGGATGTTTTTGAACACAGTTCTGTTTAAAAATTAATATGGCTATTGTTAACAAAAGAAAATTAGTGTGCTCTTAACAGAAATGTACAAACTCACAGATGAACTTATATTTGTTTAAAAGTATAATACAAGCATTGGAATCATCAAAGTAGAGAGTAGAACAATAGTTACCAGGGACTGAGGCATGGAAGAAATTGGTGGATTTTCATCAAAGTTTAAGCTAAATTTAAAGTTTCACAAAGTTTAGGCTAAGAGATCAACAAATCCAGGGGATCTAATGTACAACATGGATGGTAATAGATGTACTAATTATTAAAAAATAAAGAATTTAATATACCAAAAATATATTTTATGTGCATATCTGTATGTAAATATATTTAATAAAACATAGCAAAGCATAAAAATCCTATTATATTTTTAAAGCCTGAACTATAAACTAACAAACATTACAATGTGAAATATATTGTGCAGTTTCAGTACCATTGAAGTTAACTTCTGCACCTCTCAAGTAGAAGAGCAACAATTCAAGAGAAAACATTTCATTATAAAGACCAGCCTTTTTAAAGTATGACAGTTTTAAGATCATACTCTAGGGTATTATTTAACAGATGTCCAATCAGTCACATTTATTACCATAAACAAGTAAAGGAATCTCTAATCCAAGTCTTTCTAAAGTTTAGGACAAAAGGGCAGAGGATATTTTAATAGACTTATTTTTATGAGGTGACCCAAAACAAAAGCCATTCTAGGTGAAACATATGCATAGATGTTAAAGAAATACAATGAATGCTATAAATGGTTTTGATTTTTCTGAGGACTTAAATTATATTTTATAGTGCTGGAGATCAAACCCAGGGCCTTGCACTTGCTAGGCAAGTGCTCTACTACTGAACACACCCCCAGATCCCAAAGCTTAAACACTTGAATTAAATACATGTGAAAATTTTAAACTATATTGTGTCAAAAAAGGAGATGATAAGAGCAACGTATGCTGGAAAGCAAAACTAAATAAACAGGAGGAATTTAAAAGGAAATGAAATAATATAGCATAAATTTTAAAAAATATTTTAAGAAATGATATTTTAAGAAGTATTCCATATATTTTGATACATAGTCCTATTTACAATGAATATGCATATTGTTACCAGAAGAAAATAAAGGTGTTCTTAACAGAAAGGTACAACGTTTATTCCACGTACTGCAAAATGTCTAATTTGAAGTATCTAGTATTTGATTAGACTTAGATTACATATTGTCTTCAAGGAGTGTGTTAATCTGAATAAAGCAATTAGCTGAAGATCTCACAAGGCCTTAATTTTTGTTTTAAAATGCTATCCTGCAGACATCTTGCTACTTGGTAATTTCAACATAGAGCCTGAAATTTCATCTCATGAGCTGGGAGAGATTAGTATAGGATATTCCCAGATGTGATAATTATTTTTCTAATGATCTTGGGAGAGGATGGATAGAAATATTTAGTATCTTCTCACATCAGTATAAAGCTAATTTGCCTAGGACTCAAACTATCCTACTAATTCTTCAAGAGACAATATGTGAACTTCTCTATCACAAAAGTCTCCTTTGTTTCTGTTCTTTGATTTCATTGGTTTGTCATTTTCCTTACTATTTTAAAATTAATTCTTCAGTACTATTGACTGTAAATGACTAAATTATCCACAGGAGTACAGTTAGGCAAAGCTTTACCTGAATGGATATTATGGTCACAATATTTTTCCTTCTAGAAACTTTTTCTTCATCTACTTTGTGTAGAGCATAGGGTACTGGCAATCTCTAGTTACGATATTCCACTTACAAAATACACCATTCCTGTTAAATGGATAGTGTACATTATTTTTACACTTTAGGCTCAAGAGTTTTTGGAAGTGTGCACTTATGAAAATGTGCTCTTGTAGGAAATAAGGGTCTCCATTATTCATATTTAGATGATCTTGCTAAAATGTTGGCACAACAAGAATATTCATCTTCTAACTTACGTGGTGGAGGCATGTGGTAATGGGTGGCATGATTTCCCATTGATGCAGCATTGGCGATTTGTACCTTCTGTTGGCATCAGATCTGCCATTTTACTGCTGCCATTATTCTGCCCCCTCCCCCACCACCATTTTACAGCCTAGATCATTAGCCCATAAACTTCTTCATCAGCTATTGGTCCAATCATTATTAACCCACGAACTTCCACTACTTAAGAATAGCTCCCCTGCCATTCTCCCTCTATCTCTCTCTCTCCTCTCTCTCTCTCTTCAGGGAAGACACTGCTTGTCCGCTTAATAAATCTCTTGTGTGAGACTCCAGTGTGTGGCATGGTGCTTGGACTCTGTTTGGACTTCCCATGTGTCCTTTCACCTTCTAATCACATTGTCCATTGTAGCAAGGGCTGAGTAAGATCAACAAGCCCTCTTCATCAGATCAATAATTAGAGTGTGGTTTTTTAAAATGCTGTTTCCCTTTTTACTTCTTTCAGGTATGTTTCTATGGTTATTGCTTAGCTTTTCTCGTGAAACTTGTGTCTTGTGTGCCAGCTCTTCTTTTGCTTTTTATCATCAGGTCAGCTATAGTGGGTATTTTATTAGGGTTCTCTAGAACAACATTTCCAATAGAATATGAAAAACTATACATATGAATATATTATTATATTTTCATAATAATATTTATTATACTATTTAATAATTAAATTTATTTATTGCAATATTATATTATAAATGTATTTTATGTACATACATATATTATCAACAGGGGATTTATTAGATTGTCTTACACAGTCAGAGGCTTATTAGCTAGAGAACCAGGGAAATAACTAGTTGTTTAGTCTAACAAGCTGGAAGTCTCAGAACATCAGAGACCCATGATACAGCTGCAGTTTGAGGCTGCAGGCCTGGGAGCCCCCAAGAGAGTCACTGATGCAAGTGTCTGAGTTCAAAAACTGAAGAATCTGATACATATAGGCAATAGCAGAAGCAAAACCCACACCCATTTAAGGATAATTGAACTTGTATGCATGTTTGAAGTCCCACTTTTTCTGATTTTCTATTTAATCTGGGTCTCCAGCCTATTGATGGCACTGCCCATATTCAGGAAGGGTCTTCCTTGCTCAGTTTGTTGACCCATATGCCAATCTTCTCTGCAACCACCCTCACAGATACACCCATATGTGTGCATTACCAATAGGTATTTCTCAAGACAATTGACAACCATAACCATCACAGGTATGATATTTAATTCATCAAGGTTTCCTTATTGCTGTCAATCTATAAGATTATAACTTCAAGAAAGACATGAAAATAATAAAGGTAGAAGAAATATCTACTCAGTACAGTTAACAATGGTCGTTTTTCTGTGTCTACAATTTACTTTAAATAAAGACATTAGGAACATTAACTGGAATGACCTAGATCCCCAAAACCATAGTTAAAGATATTCAGTTTATGGAGAACTATCCCCTAAAGTTACATCAGGATTTCTGATTACTAAGCTAGTATATTACATCAAAATAAATCTTACAGTTTAAAAGGTCACATTCGACAGTATCATCTCATCATTCTCCTTGAAACTTTGCTGAATCTGGCATTGCTTACAAAATACTGCAGTTTA
Organism: Glaucomys volans; assembly: GCA_020662805.1. Taxonomy (NCBI): domain Eukaryota; kingdom Metazoa; phylum Chordata; class Mammalia; order Rodentia; family Sciuridae; genus Glaucomys; species Glaucomys volans. Next base: position 160,612 of record JAJEJO010050221.1, read on the forward strand.
TTTGCTTCAACTTACAGAGTTGGGTGAAATATGACAGCCTCAAATACAGCTTCTGGAATTCCTGCTTACAGTTGTGAATAATTATTTTTGCAAACAAGGAGTTCTAGAATTTCCTGGATCATGTGGTGAGAAAACTGAGTCAATATGCAGTGTATGATCTTTTTAAAGCAATAAAGTTCACACCCATTGGGTCTTTATGGCATTCTGTGAGGTTTTTAGCCATTATCACAGAATTCTATTATTTGACCACTCTAGAAAGAGGGATAATTTGACTCTCAATTCTGCCTTTAACACTATAAATAGGAATTCACATGGTATTTATCCCTTGTATGGCAATTTGGGTCGTTTGAAGCTTAGCATTAGCCATTTTGCAAGCCACGTTTTAAATCCCTTTATTCTAACATTTTGAATTGCTCTTTGTATTCCTGGATCATTCTGACAGAAATAACACATGGAACAGAATTGAAAAAGTTATACATTCTCTAAATAACTGTATTTGTCTTCATCAATACTTACCAAAACTTGAGGTTCATTTGACTAGTCATTCTTTACTACATGAAAAGAACTTTCAAAAAATGGCAGGTGTCTTGAGAAGCTGTTCCAAAGACTCACAGCAACTAGAGCCTACCTACACTGATTTCTGACAATGCCCCTGCTGAGAACTCCTGGTCTAGTTTCTCTGAAGTAGACGATGCATAAATTGCCTTCATGTCAGTATTAACTTAGGCGTCTTTCAGGTTCTTCAGGAAATCGTCATCCATCCAGCATATGTAATGAGGACATAAAGTACAGCAGATCAGCATATTCAGGCCGGGAGTCAGAACCTGAGAGCAAAGGGAAGAGAAAGAAACAGAAAAGGAGACAGACCTCAATGGATCAGCAATGCTGACACCTTCACCACAGCACTCCTCTGGGGCTACCCTTTTCTTAACACCATTCCTTTAACACTTCCCTTCTTGAATAGCTAGTCCTTTGCTCCAGTAGGTCTCCTCAATATTTGGTAACTGTCTTTGAGGGAGATAAGCTTATTCTCCTTGAGGGAGAAAATTCTCCTTCTTAATGTGTCCTCATTGGTATTACAAGAATCCAATCTCAACCCTTCTGAATTTGCCTTTAGACTCTAATCACTGGTGAATCTTAGCTCAGATATGAGCTACAGAACACACTCTGCTGGTCTCTGATGTTTAATTTCTCACTTACTTGTAAACTGAAGACTTTGGTAATATTTTGTGTGTTCTAATTGTGTACTGGGCATAAGAGCTAGAAGGTTTTACTTGTGATCCTTGATTACTGTATGGCTTTTTGAAAGGTTTTACTTGTGATCCAGAGTACTGTATGGCTTTTTGAAAGTCATATAAGAGAGTATATTAGCTTTGCATGACTCTGACAAAAATACCTGAAATAATTAACTTATAAGGTGGAAATTTTATTTTGACTCATGTTTTCAGAGATTTCAGTTTCTGGTTGCTTGGCCCCATTATCTCTAGGCCTACGGTGGCACAGTGCAGCATGATGGGAATGTGTGTCAGAGGAGCTTCACTCTTCATGGCAGCTGGGAAGAAAGGAAAAGAAGAAGGACGAGGGTCTTAGTACCCCCTTTTAGGATATGCTCCCAAGACCAAACTTCTTTCCATGGGGTGCTACCTCTTAAGGGTTCCATCACCTCCCAAAGTCCCACAGACCAAACCTTCAACACATAGGTCTTTGGGGAACATTCAAGACCCAAACTTCAGCAGATAGATTAAAATCCATGTGATTGCCAATATTGCATGGAAATGCAAAAGCTTTAATTGTCTTTGAGAAGAAAAATAGCCTATAGCTTTAGAAAAAAAAATTTTAAACATGTTATCTCAAATAATTTCTCACACTTTTATATCAATATTGCTCTTTGGGTATATTCAGAGAAAAAGAGTTGTTTCAAAATGAGAGAATCAAAATAGACAGTTGTGAGGTGGTTTTGAAGTGCTATTTTCCTCACTCTGTGTTTTATTTGGAAATATTGTATAAAATGGGGCAAATCATCTGGTGTAAATTTGTTGTGATGCAGTATTTAATGAATTTGGGGATCCTATGTTTGGAGAGTACCTTAGAATTAGAATTCATAGAGTTTTGTTAATTACTTGCTATGAGTTAGTCATTTGTTAATGACTGACATTACATAAAGAAAAGCAGAAGATCCCAGCCATTAGTGAGGCAGAAGCACGAGGATCACAAGTTCAAGGTCAGCCTGGACAACTTAGTGAAATTCTGCCTCAAAGTAAAACAAAAAGGGCTGGGAATGTAACTCAGTGGTAGAGCACCCCTAAATTCAATCCCCAGTACCACAAGAAAAGAGGAAGAGATTTAATGATTATTCGTTTCCTGCTAGTAGAGATGAAAGTGCTATTACAAGCCATCAAATTTTATGAATTCACATATTTAGATTATTTCAGAGTATATTTGAAGTCCCAAAGTAATCTTGGAAACCAACACATTTTTTCTTAGAAAGTGCGATTTTAAAGCTATTATAATAACAGGCATTATATTTTTCAAATCCAGTTCCATACTCAGTGTATGCTGACACCAAAGATCCATTACATCAAAGTAACTTAATTTTGAATGAAAGCATGGTCCTTTTCAAAACCTATTGTTCATTTGAAAGGAAACATTACTTGACTGTAACTGGAAGAAAAAGATGCTGCAAAATGCATTTGGGTTGTTGAAACAACTTAATATATTTTTCACCTTAATACTAATTTTAATATTTTAGATGGATTTTGTTCACATATTATTCTCATACAGTATGACTCTGACATTTCTCCTCTATGCCATTTGCAGTAACGTAAAACATTAAAACAAATCAAAACAATGCTGTTAAAATCAAATGTTCTACTTGTTATGCTTTGTCCTTCAAGAAAATTAGCAAGTCCATGGCATAGAAAAGGCGGCTTGACCCACTCCAGTAATCACCCAGCCGTCAAATCACCCAGAGTCAGTGCATAGCTACTGACTCACCAGCACTGGGCTGCAAAGGATAGAAAGACAAAAGACACACATCCACCCTGAGGAACTGACCCTCCAAAAGGAGGTAATCAAGGACTCAGGTAGCTAAAACATCCGAATACAAATCTGACCATGAAAAAAGAAGAAATAAAAGATGAAGAGAATAGAAAGGAGATGCAGATCATCTCTGAAAAGGGAGATAAGAAAAGAATTTAAAGAAAAGAGACTAGTGAAGAATCAGATTTACATTTTAGTTTCTGCTCCAAGAACTTCTAGCTGAATAATTGTAATAATCAAACATTTAGAAATATTTACTATGTGGTAAGCGTTATGCTTAATTCTGTGCATGTTCTATCTTCTTTAGTCCAATTTATTAACTCCAAAAGATTGTTATTCTAATCCCAATTTTACGGGTTAGAAAACTGAGGGTTGCAGAAGTTAAGTAACTTGTTCAAGTTCCCAAGGCAAGTAAGTGTCAAATTGAAAAGCCAAGAACTATGCTATTAACTCAATAATATACATCTGCCTTCTGTAAATGTAAACAAGTTGGCTCCTTTGAGTTAGAAATTGAACCATCATTTGGCCCAATTATACCACTCCTTGGTATACATCCAAAGGAGTTAAATTCAGCGTACTACAGTGATACAGCCACATCAATGTTTGTACCAGATCATTTCACAATAGCTAAACTATGGAGTCAATCTAGCTTCCTTTGAACAGATGAATGGATAAAGAACATGTGGTATATATACACAAGGGAGTATTACTCAGCCATTAAGAAGAATGACTTAATGACATTTGCTGGCAAATGGAAGGATCTGGAGATTATCATGCTAAGTGAAATAAGTCAATCCCCAAAATACCAAAGTTCGGATGTGCTCTCTGAAATGTGGATGCTAACTCCAAACAGGGGGCAGGGAGGGGATTAGACAAAGGGGAATGCATGGAAAGAAGGGGAGATAGGAATAGGAAAAACAGTGGAATGAAGTTGACTTAATTTTCCTATGTACATATATGAATACACCACAGTGAATCTCAACATCATGTACATACACAAGACTGGGATCCTAATTAGAATAAGATATATTTCATGCTTGTAAAAATATATCAAAATAGGTTCTGCTTTCATGTATAACTAAAAGGAACAAATAAAAATAAAAATGAGGAAGGTGACTACAGAGGAAAGATCAAAGAGACGCAATATTGCTAGGTTTCAAGGTGAAGGAAATATGTGTGCCTGAACCAAAGAATGTATGCAGCCTCTCGAAGCTGGAAAAGATACAGAAACCAGTTCTGTCTTAGAACTTCCAGAAAGAAAGGCAGACCCAATGGCACTTTGATTTTAGTTCAAAGAGAACTGTGTCATTCTGTGTCAGACTTCTGAACAGCATTTTTTAAGATAATAAAATTTTTAAATCATGAAGTTCATGGTACATTGTTATGCAGAAACCAGAAACCAATGGAGATTTTAGTAATTCAGCTCTTCTCACAGTCAACTCTTGGATCTGATTTTCGGCACTGTTTGATGTCCAGTTGTAGATATTTTCTCTGTACCTGTGTCCATGAAGGACTTCTTGACGTCACACTGTACCCTGAATTGCTGGGTGGTGGGCTTGAGCTTGTCACTTTGTTCTTGCAGCATGTAAATTGTACTTTGCAACAACTAACAACCTCGACACTTCTTAAAATTACCCTTGGCTCTGGATTTCTCAAGTATTATAGATAATACAGAAGCCTGTGAATCACCATCTATTTATATTTCATCCCAATCTACACAGGTGTTAATACTTACAACACTACACCAGGCCAGGTTTTACCACATCGGGTCCTTATTGTCATTTGGTCAGCAAATGTACCAGTGTCAGAATCTCATCCTGGGGCTCTCTAGATTTCTTCTAGTATTTATCTGTTTTAGTTTGGGTTTCCCAAGAAGAAAACAGTAACTCAAGAATTTGAACACAAATATGTTACTGAGTAAGTGAAAACAAAACAAAACAGCAAGAATCAGGAAAGGGAAAGCAACCAACGAACCTGGTTCTTATATAATGCATAACAGATCAAGGAAAATTAGATCCTGTTCATATGACATTTTGTGAGAGGGGCTGGATTATGGCTCCAGATGTTGATGGTGTCTACCTTGTTCAGACATGTGTAATAGATACTATTAATGTCCACCAAACTAAGGATTTCCAACTCTGCTTTCTGAGAACAGGGAGATTTTCACTATTTAGTTCCCTTATGGTTGGGCAGTGCCGTGGAAGTAGTTCTGGACAATGCTTTGCAAGTGGAAGAGACAGAAACGCTATGTGTCATTTGTAGGACAAAGCATTTAAATGCCTCAGCACACCCTGTTTTATCACACTGGTGTACTAGGAACCAGATTCTGAAAATACAAAAAAAACCAGTTCTGATTTGCAGGATTAGTCAGTTTCTATGATATAAATACTTTCACCATGGTCAATATCAATATGGTGTCCCTGAACAAGGGATGGAAAAGAAATGTGCACTGTCTGCTCACTTGAGGCAGTAAGAGTTGGCTCCATCAGACCACCACTACCATACTACTAATCACCTTCCATTGGGCCCTTAGTATCATTGTGCTAGCAAAGCAATCAATTCTGGAATCATCTTCCTAGGATCGTTGGTGATTTTATTTGAGTCTTTGAAGTTATCTTTCTGTTTATTAAAGTGACTGAATCCATACAAGATGGCAGGCACTCCATCAGCGAAGGTACCAAGGTAAGATGTACTGCAGGACTCCGGCCAATCTGCCAGGGACATGTAGGAAGTGGGTGAGAGATTGTTTGGGATTATTTGTTTTAGAGTATAATCCAACCTATCCTGGCTAACATGTTTTCCTTATAAGGGAGGTTCTTTTAAGTTGGGAAATATGAAGACATTGAAGATTTGGTTTAGAATAATTGAACCCAACATTATTGAATTAACTTTAGGCAGTTTTTGAGACTCTTAGCAAGTTTCAATATGCAAGTATTGCAAACAAATTATAAATATATCTGAGCCTTAAAGGTTTTTTCTTTTCCTTTAGGTTTGTGTCAAATTGAGAAAACCTTCAGGCTTGGGATTAGCTAGTAGAGCTTGTGTGCTTAGCATGAGCAAGGCCCTGGGTTCAAAAAACAAAACAAAACAAAATAACAAAAATAAAAAACTTCAAGAAATATGAAAAAATAAAGAAAAAACTTAAAAGTTATGAAGATATAAAATATCTGTAGATAATAGCTATCAATGCCATAAAATAAATTTTATAAAAAGTTAAAATTTATGAAAATAGACAAAAACACTGAGAGATCATTCATGGCATCATTTGTAGCTAAGAGAAATGTAACGATGCAGTATTAAATCATAACTGCATAAAATTAGCTGTAGCAAGACTGCACCACTGCAACAATTTTGTTGTCACCTCCTGTTGCTACTCAGGTGAGTTCAAGCTTTGTACGTAACTGCTTCAAATGTGTTATAGCAACAGGCTCAGTACACTCCCCATTTTTCCATCGTTATGTATTTGTCCCTCGTAACCATATTCCTCCCATCCTCACACCATTGAGACAACTCCAGGCCAGCTTCCTCTGGTATAGGAGAGGGGAGGGTGTCTTGTGCCTGTCCATAGGCCACCCACTTCTCTTCACTTTGTGTTCCTCTTCGCTAATCAGCTCCACACAGGTGCTATGATTTGAATGTGTTCCCTCAAATATTGACTCATTAGGAATTAATGTTGATGAGAGTTGGAGGTGGAGCCTTTAAGAGGTAATTAGAATTAGATGAGTTAAAAGAGGGAGCCCCATGATGGGATTAGTGGTTTTATAACAGAAAGAGACCTGAGTTAATCCATTAGCTCTCTCTTACCAGGTGATGCCTTCCACCATATTATAACACAGCAAGAAGGCCTTCACCATATGCCAGTGCAATGCCCTTGGCTTTATAGCTTCTAGAACCATAAATTGAATGACCTTTCATTGTTTATAATTTTTCCCAATCTGTGGTTTTCTGTTATAGCACAGAAAATTGATAGTAGGCTGCCATTCACGTTGTTTATATTGTTGCTGCTTCCATAGGCTTCCTTCCAGTAAGAATGAACCACTTGATCTTCTTTCTCCTCAAAATTTTGTTCTTTTCTGCTCCAGGTGACAAGACTGCATTGGCATAACAGGCTTTGAAAAGTCAATGGTGGTTACAGAAGATTAAGGGTTTAAGAGAAGTAATTTTAAATTATAAGCTTGATATGGCTATATAATTCAAGGGAAAAGAGCAAAATGGAATGAGCCTCTCCTTTCACACAGGGACCACTGGAGGGAACATCTCAGCATTTTCTTGTCTCCACCTTCATATCATCTCCAGGTTCCAACCTCCTTAGTGTGAACCTCTACCCAATCCAGGGAATCCTTCCTTATTTAAAAGGATTTCATTTTTCTGCCAAACGTACAGAGTAATACTTCACTGATATTTATTCTTCTTCCTTACCACTCCTCCAGCAATTCAGGGTGCACCAAGCTAGCCTAGATTTAATGCCTTAGGAAAGAGAGGGGATAGGAAAAAAATCAGAAAATAAAAGGTTTTATTTAGGTTTGACTTTTAAAAGTATTGTTCCTAAAGGAAGCAGCAAGGACCCCAAGTATAAGCAAGAGACTTGGAAGACCTGAAATGGATAAGGGAAAGCTTCCCAACCCAGATTAAAGTTCTCTGGTCAGGAGAAAGGATAGATGTTGCCGTGTCAGAGAATGGAGCGTGAACTAACTCCTCTGCCCCTCTCATCTCCAGGGCAGCGAAACCCAATCTCAGAGAGAAGCTGGAATAGTTGGGATTTGTTTGCAGAATTCAGAAGCAGAAAGTGATTCCAGCCCCATTTTGAGAAGAGGCTGATGAAAGATAGAAAGATTCTTGAGATGGAATAACTGGGAGTATGCCTGGGAAGAAAAGACCTGATAAATACTCATTTTATGTTCCTTGAAAGAAGATATACCTTCAAGAATTCCTAATTCAGTTGTATGTATAAAGTATACACACTTGGAGTAAGGAGAAACCATACAAAGATCCATAATTCAAGTGCAAAATCAAATTTCATAACTGTATATGTGTGTGTATATATATATACACATACATATAATTTTTAATGCTGTAGGTCATTGTCTATCAAGTTAAATTTTAATTTCATTTAGAAAAAATGGTTATGTTTAATTATTGCAGCAGAGGTGATCTCAAATTTTACTCTAAGCATGCAAATTGAAAATCAAAATTCAAGAGAAAAGAGAAAATATTAATGATCTCTTTGTAGCAACCTGTTCTCATTTCTCCCTGCCTCCCTTTGCCTGATCTGTCTAAAAGAAGGTGAATACCTTTTGAAAGTGTAGTATCCCAAACTGTTGCTGCTATGTGAGTGGACAATATAGAAATATATAATATACTAAAGACAGCTACAAAGTGGTTCTTGAAAGCAGAGGTTTATAATAATTGTGTAATACAGTTGTGAGACACACACTGCCACTACGTAAATTTTGATACTTAGAATAATTTTGAGTGATCTTTACCCTCAGAGCAATCAAAGAGAAAACTTTAATGGTGCAATTAATTTTTTTCTCCTTTCGCATCCTATAAATCTCAAATGAATCACATATATTCCTCTTTTTAGGAATATGCTTCATTAAGATGGCTTAAGGCCCACTTAGTGAAGGACTAATTTTGAAGATGAGCAAAGACATGGACAGTTTTGTAAAAGGGGTTAATAATTGATTAACTGCATACAGAACCCTGAAGGAACCCCAAGTTTGTGCTCAAAATGGGAGAACTCATAGTCTTTACCTTCAATGTACTTACAGTGTCTTCAGGAGACTGAGTCTACATGCTCAAAGCAATTTGTGAGTAATCACATATCAATTTTTCATAAATACTAAGTGAAATTGCAGAATAAATAAGAACTGAAGGAACAGAGAATAAATGAATGCTTCAAACAAGGTGATTTCAGAAGGTTTTCCCTGAACACTTTGACAAAATAGTTTTTAAACATTTGTGCCACCCATATGCTCCAGAAGATATTTGAGTTGTATCAAGGAAAATACATGGTCCCTTTTAAAAATCTTCATTTGCTAGAGGAAAACTGGTTAATTTAAATTTGACAATTAAGAGAGAACAACTGGTCTAATTCCTAGGTCCTTGATTCATTTTGAGTTGAGTTTTGTGCAGGGTGAGAGATAGGGGTTTAGTTTCAATTTGCTGCATATGGATTTCCAGTTTTCCCAGCACCATTTGATGAAGAGGCTATCTTTTCTCCATTGTAAGTTTTTGGCGCCTTTGTCTAGAATGAGAAAACTGTATTTATGTGGGTTTGTCTCTGTGTCCTCTATTCTGTACCATTGATCTACCTGTCTATTTTGGTGCCAATACCTTGCCATTTTTGTTACTATTGCTCTGTAGTATAGTTGAAGGTCTGGTATCTTCTTGCTAAGAGTTAGTTTAGCTATTCTGGCTCTCTTATTTCTCCAAATGATTTCATGACTGCTTGCTATTTCTATGAGATCCGTCATTGGGATTTTAATTGGAATTGCATTGAATTTGCACCTAATAGAAGAAAAAGTAGGTCCAAATCTTCATCATGTTGACTTAGGACCAGATTTCCTTAACATGACTCCTAAAGCACAAGAAATAAAAGCAGGAATCAATAATTGGGAGAGATTCAAACTAAAAGGCTTTTTCTCAGCAAAGGAAACAATCAGCAATGTGAAGAGAGAGCCTACAGAGTGGGAGAAAATCTTTGCCACACACACTTCAGAGAGAGCACTAATCTCCAGAATCTATAAAGAACTCCAAAAACTTTACAACAAGAATACAAATAACCCAATCAGTAAACAGGCCAAGGAAATGAACAGGCACTTCACAGAAGATCTACAAGCAATCAACAAATATATGAAAAAATGTTCAACATCCCTAGTAATAAGAGAAATGCAAATCAAAACCACCTTAAGAATCAAAATAAATTAATTTAAAAAAACCACTGAGCAACTGAATCTGATCCAAAATGAAGGGACACACTATTTTATTTTGTATGGCTGCAACTTGGGTGATTGAGTGCATATTTTTTAGGTCAGTTAATACCTGCTCAGCATTCTCCAAGTTGAAGTTTTTCCTTGGTATTATCTCCCTGTGGAGACAATCCAGACCGGAGCATCTTCTGTGGCTAAAATTAGGCTGCATCAGTTCACTCTCTATCCAGATAAAAATAGGTGGAGATGGTATGATTATGATAATCTTTTCCAAGCCTATTTTATCACTAATAAACCACCCAATGTTTGCTTGGGATATGATAATGGTTAGGAGTTTGTATCTCATTTCTGAGCCCAATGAAGTTTCTTCAGTACTCTGAACTTTGATTTCTTCATGTGAACAATAGGGAAAGTATGAGGACCTATCTCCATATAAATTGTGTGAAAAAATTGAAATAATTCATGTAAAGCACTTAGCAACGTTCCTGGCACATAATTAATGTCTACAAAATATTGCTGTTGCCATTGTGAATGGAGAAATGCTCAACTGCTTCTGATCCTTCCTTCATGCTGTTTCTCTTGCATGAAGTATACTAACTCCTGTTCTCAGTTCTCTTAAAATTCCAGGCACTCTGCTGAAGTTCCATTCTGAACATGTTTTCAAGTTGCCTTGGTCTCACTTCTTGATCTTATCCCTCATTGCATTTTCAGTGACTAGTATGGACCCTGGAACCAGACCACCTGAGCTTGGATCCTGTCTCTCTTCTTACTGGCTGGGTGACCTTAGGAAATTTATTTAACCATTCTCAACTTTAAAATGGGCATAATAAAAGTACCTACCTCTTGGGGTATTCTGAAAGTAAAGTGAAACATATAAAAGGATTAGAATGATGTCTCAAAAATATTAATTACTAGTTAATACTAGTTTAATACTAGATGCTAATCAATCACTAGTTAGCAATTAGTAAACTAGTTAATACTAGTTTAATACTAGTTAAATATGTTAACTATGATCATTACTTACTTTTTAACAAATTTGATGTCTAATTGATTCATGGATTAATTTTATATCATTAATTATAAACTTCTTGAGATGAGAGAGGCCATTCTCAGATAATACTTATAGCACATATCACAGCAATGGATATATAGTAGTTGTTCAATATTTGTTGATTGAAGTCAAGAAAAATTCTTTTTCTTTTTACAAATTTAAATATTTTATTTTATTTTTAATTTGATTTATTTGATTTCATCGTACATGAATTGAGTACAATTGTTTCTCTGGTTGTACATGAAGTAGAGTCACACCATCTACATAATCATACATGTATATAGGGTGATGATGTTTGTCTCATTATGTTATTTTTCTTTCCCCCCACCCCATTACCACCCCACTTTTTCCTCTGTGCAATCCATCCTTCCTCCATTCTTGCCTCCCTCCCACTCCCCATTATGTATCATCATCCACTCATCAGAGAGATCATTCAACCTTTGGTTTTTTGGGATAGGCTTATCTCATTTAGCATGATATTCTCCAACTGCATCCATTTACCTGCAAATGCCATAATTTTATTCTTCTTTATGGCTGAGTATTATTCCATTGTGTATATATACTACAGTTTCTTTACCATTCATCCATTGAATGACATCTAGGTTGGTTCCACAATCTAGCTATTGTGAATTGATCAGCTATGAACATTGATGTGGCTGCATCACTGTAGTATGCTGACTTTAAGTCTTTTGGGTATAGGCCAAGGAGTGGGATAGCTGGGTCAAATGGTGGATCCATTCCAAGTTTTCTGAGGAATCTCCACATTGCTTTCCAGAGTGACTACACTAATTTGCAACCCTACTAGCAATGTATGAGTGTGCCTTTTCCCCCACATCCTCACCAACACCTGTTGTTGCTTGTATTCTTGATAATAGACATTCTAATTGGGGTGAGATGATATCTTAGGGTAGTTTTGATTTGCATTTCTCTTATTACTAGGGATGTTGAACATTTTTTCATATATCTGTTGATTGCTTGTAGATCTTCTTCTGTGAAGTGTCTGCTCATTTCCTTAGCCCAGTTATTGATTGGGTTATTTATATTGTTGATGTAAAGGTTTTGGAGTTCTTTGTAGATTCTGGAGATTAGTGCTCTATCTGAAATGTGTGTGGCAAAGATTTTCTCCCACTCTGTAGGGTCTCTCTTCACATTGCTGATTATTTCCTTTGCTGAGAAAAAGCTTTTTAGTTTGAATCTATCCCAGTTACTGATTCCTGCTTTTTTAAAAATTTGGTTTTTTTTAATTTTAGTTCATTGTACACAAATGGAGTAAAAGTATCATTTTTCTGGTTGTACACAAAGTAGAATCATACAATTTGCATATTCATACATATACATAGGATAAAAGTCTTTGTCTCATTCTATTATCCTTTCTTCCCATGCCCCTTCCCCACCCTTCATTTTCCTCTATACAATTCATCCCTTCTTCATTCTTCCCATACCTCCCCCTATCCCCACTATGTGTCATCAACCACTTATAAGAGAAATCATTCGGCCTTTGGTTTTTTGGGATTGACTTATTTCACTTAACATGATCTTATCCAATTCCATCCATTTACCTGCAAATGTCATAATTTTATTATTCTTTATGACTGAATAATATTCCATTGTGTATATATACCATAGTTTCTTTATCCATTAATCTATTGAAGGGCATCTACGTTGGTTCCGCAGTCTAGCTATAGTGAATTCGGCTGCTATAAACATTGATCTGGTTGCATCACTGTAGTATGCTAATTTTAAGTCCTTTGGGTGGGATAGCTGGGTCAAATGGTGGTTCTATTCTGGGCTTTCGAAGGAATCTTCATGTTGCTTTCCAGAGTGACTGCACCAATTTGCAACCCCACCAGAAATGTATGAGTGTACCTTTTTTCCCACATCCTCACCAACATCTATTGTTGCTTGTATTCTTGATAATAGACATTCTAATTGGGGTGAGATGATAGGGTAGTTTTGATTTGCATTCCTCTTATTACTAGGGATGTTGGACTTTTTCTTTTCATATGTCTATTGATTGCTTGTAGATTCTCTTCTGTGAAGTGTCTGCTCATTTCCTTAGCCCATTTATTGATTGGGTTATTTGTATTCTTGGTGTAAAGCTTTTGGAGTTTTTTATATATTCTGGAGATTAGTGCTCTATCTGACGTATGTGTGGCAAAGACTTTCCCCCACTCTGTAGGGTCTCTCTTTACATTGCTGATTATTTCCTTTGATGAGAAAAAGCTTTTTAGTTTGCATCTATCCCAATTATTGATTCCTGCTTTTATTTACTGTGCTTTGGGAGTCAAGTTAAGGAAGTCTGCTCCTAGGCCAATGTGAAGAAGATTTGGACCTACTTTTTCTTCTATTAGGTGCAGGGTCTCTGGTCTAATTCCTAGGTCATTGATCCATTTTGAGTTGAGTTTTGTGCAGGGTGAGAGATAGGGGTTTAGTTTCAATTTGCTGCATATGGATTTCCAGTTTTCCCAGCACCATTTGTTGAAGAGGCTGTCTTTTCTCCATTGTATGTTTTTGGCTCCTTTGTCAAGTATGAGATAACTGTGCTTATTTGGGTTTGTTTCTGTGTCCTCTATTCTGTACCATTGATCTACCTGCCTATTTTGGTGCCAATACCATGCCGTTTTTGTTACTATTGTTTTGTAGTATAGTTGAAGGTCTGGTATTGTGATAGCCCCTGCTTTGCTCTTCTGGCTAAGGATTTCTTTAGCTATTCTAAATCTCTTATTATTCTGATCTCTTATTCCTCCAAATGAATTTCATGATTGCTTGCTCTATTTCTCTGAGGTCAGTCATTAGAATTTTAATTGGAATTGCATTGAATTTGTAAGCACTTTTGGTGGTGTGGCCATTTTGACAACATTAATTCTGCCTATCCAAGAACATGGGAGATTTTTCCATCTTCTAAGGTTTTCTTTAATTTCTTTCTTTAGTGTTCTGTAGCTTTCAATGTAGAGGTCTTTCACTTCTTTTGTTAGACTGATTCCCAAGTATTGTATTTTTTTGAGGTTATTGTGAATGGAGTAGTTTTCCTAATTTCTCCTTGAGAGGATTCATCACTTATGAATAAAAATGCATTAGATTTATGAGCATTGATTTTATATCCTGCTACTTTGCTGAATTTTTTTTATGAGTTCTAGAAGTTTTCTGGTGGAATTTTTTGGCTCCTCTAAATATAGAATTATGTCATCAGGATATAGGGATAGTTTGACTTTGCCTTTTCCTATTCGTATCTCTTTTATTTCTTTGGTCTGTCTAATTGCTCTGGCTAGAGTTTTAAGGATGATGTTGACTAGAAGTGGTGAAAGAGGGCATCCCTGCCTTGTTCCAGTTTTTAGAGGGAATGCTTTCAGTTTTTCTCCATTTAGAATGATGTTGACCATGGGCTTAGCATGGATAGCCTTTAAAATGTTAAGGAATGTTCTCACTATTCCTAATTTTTCTAGTGTCTTGAGCATGAAGGGGTGCTGAATTTTATCAAATGGTTTTTCTGCATCTATTGAAATAATTATGTGATTCTTAACTTTAAGTCTGTTTATGTGGTGGATTACATTTATTTATTTCCAGATGTTCAACCAACCTTTCATCCCCGGGATGAAACCCACTTAATCATGGTGCACTCTCTTTTTAATGTGCTTTTGTATGTGATTTGCTAAAATTTTGTTAAGAATTTTTGCATCTATGTTCATTAGGGATATGGGTCTGAAATTTTCTTTCCTCGATGTGTCTTTGTCTGGTTTTGGTAACAGGGTGATGTTAGCTTCATAGAATGAGTTTGGAAGGGTTCCCTCCTCCTCTATTTCATGGAATACTTTGAAGAATATTGGAATGAGCTCTTCTTTGAAGGTCTTGTAGACTTGGCTGAGAATCCATCTGGTCCTAGACTTTTCTTTGTTGATAGACTTTTGATGATTTCTTCTATTTTATTGCTTGAAATCAATCTATTTAAATTTTGTATGCCTTCCAGATTCAGTTTGGGTGGATCATGTCTCTAGAAACTTGTTGATGTCCTTGAGATTTTCTAATTTGTTTGAGTATATATTTTCAAAATAGCTTCTAATTATGTTTTGTATTTCAATAGTGTCTGTTGTGATATTTCCTTTTTCATCATGAATTTTAGTAATTTGAGTTTTCTCTGTCCTTCTCTTTGTTAGTATGACTAAAGGATTATCAATTTTGTTTATTTTTTTCAAAGAACAAACTTTTCGTTTTGTCAATTTTTTGAATTGTTTCTTTTGTTTCAATTTTATTGATTTCTGCTCTGATTTTAATTATTTCCTGTCTCCTACTACTTTTGGTGATGATCTGTTGTTCTTTTTCTAGGGCTTTGAGCTGTAATGTGAGGTCATTGATTTGTTGACTTTTCATTCTTTTATTGAATGCACTCCATGCAATGAATTTTCCTCTTAGCACTGCTTTCATAGTATCCCAGAGATTTTGATATGTTGTATCTTTGTTCTCATTGACTTCTAAGAATTTTTTTATTTCCCCCCTGATGTCTTCTGTTATCCATGCATTATTCAATAGCATATTATCTAATCTCCAGGTGTTGAAGTAGTTTCTGTTTTTTATTTTATCATTGATTTCTAAGTTCATTCCATTATGATCTGATAGAATACAAGGTAGTATCTCTATCTTTTTGTATTTGCTAAGAGTAGGTTTGTGGCATAACATATGGTCTATTTTAGAGAAGGATCCATGAGCTGCTGAGAAGAAAGCGTATTCGCTTATTGATGGAAGGAATATTCTATATATGTCTGTTAAGTCTGAATTAGTGATTGTGTTATTGCATTCTATGGTTTCTTTGTTCCATTTTTGCTTGGAAGATCTGTCCAATGGTGAGAGAAGTGTGTTAAAGTCACCCAGTATTATTGTGTTGTGGTCTATTTGGTTTCTGGAATTGAGGATTTTTTTTGATGTACATGGATGTGCCATTGTTTGGGACATAAATATTTATGATTGTTATGTATTACTGATTTATGTTTCCCTTTAGCATTATGAAATGTCCTTCTTCATTCCTTCTAACTAATTCTGACTTGAAGTCCACTTTATCTAATATGAGGATGGAAACCCCACGTTTTTACTGAGTCCATGTGCATGGTATGTTTTTTCCCAACCTTTCACCTTTAGTCTGTGGGCATGTTTTTCTATGAGATGAGTCTCTTGAAGGCAGCATTTGTTGGGTCTTTCTTTTCAATGCAATCTGCCCATCTATGCCTTTTGATTATGAGTTTAGGCCATTAACATTGAGGTTTATTATTGAGGTATGATTTGTATTCCTAGCCATTTTGGCTTATTTTTGACTTTTAATTTGACTTTTCCCCCCTTTATTCAGCTCTCTTTAGGGCAGTTCCTCCCTATGCTGACTTAAATTGTTGTTTTTCATTTCTTCCTCATGTAATATTTTGCTGAGAATGTTCTGTTGTGCTGGCTTTGTATTTGTAAATTCTTTTAGCTGTTGTTTATCATGAAAGGATTTTATTTCATCTTCAAATCTGAAGGTTAGTTTTGCTGGGTATAAGATTCTTGGTTGGCATCCATTTACTTTCAGAGCTTGAAATATGTTGTTCTAGGTCCTTGTTGCTTTTAGGGTCTGGGATGAGAAATCTGCTGCTAACTGTATTGGTTTTCCCCTGAATGTAATCTGATTTTTTTTCCCTCACAGCCTTTAAAATTCTATCTTTATTTTGTACGTTAGGTACTTTCATTATAATGTGCCTTGGTGTGGATCTGCTGTAATTTTGTACATTTGGTGTCCTATAAGCCTCTTGTATTTTATTTTCCATTTCATTCTTCAGATTTGGGAAATTTTCTCATATTATTTCATTGAATAGATTATTCATTCATTTGGTTTGTATCTGTGTGCCTTCCTCAATCCCAATAATTCTTAAATTTGGTCTTTTCATGATATCCCATACTTCTTGTAGGTTCTGTTCATGAATTCTTACCATCTTCTGTTTGGTCAGTTTTGTTTTCAAGATTAAATATTTTGTCTTCAATATCTGAGGTCTTTCTTCCAGGTTATCTAGCCTGTTGGTTATGCTTTCTATTGAGTTTTTAATTTGGTTTATTGTTCCTTCATTTCAAGGATTTCTGTTTGTTTGTTTGTTTTTCAGAATCTCTATCTCTTTATTGAAATAATCTTTTGCTTCCTGCATTTGTTCTTTTAACTGTTGTTTGGTGTGATCATTCATTGCCTGCTTTTGCTCTCTTATCTTATTGTTTGCTTCTCTGATCATTTTAATTATGGGCATTCTGAACTCCCTTTCTGACATTTCTTCTGCCCTGATGTCACTGGATTCTGTTGATGTAGCATCTAGGTTTGTTTGGGACATTTTCTTCCCTTGTTTTCTCATGTTATTAATGTATCTTCCCCTCTAGCAGTGATAATCTGAGATATTACAGTTTTCCCTCTGTAGATTTATAGGGTCCCTGCAGGTTCCCAATACCTCACCTTGAAGTGAGAGATCAATATTAGCAGCACACCATGCAAACAATATGCATCCTTTACTCAAACTTTCCTTTTTAAGATATTAACCATACTGTGTTAGTAAACAGATGATGAATTTGGTTACTATCTACAGTTTAACCAATAGGCTTACAATAAGGACCAAAATTTCTATTGGTGGAGAAAGAGGATGGGGTGGGTTGTAGGATATACCATTAATAAGAAGTGTGTCTATAGAGGTACTATGTCATAGGATCAGTGACAGAGGAATTAAAAGAAATTGGTTGTTAGCATGTGAAAAGGGAAAGTCTCCAAGTAGACAGATTAGAGGAAAATATAGAGGGTGAGAAAGATATTAATAAAAGAAAAGTAGGAATGTTAGTAGGTATAATAGGAATAATGATAGTATTATTACTAATAGAGTAAGAAAAAAAATCTACAATAAAACTATACTGTACTCTTCGAACCTCTTAGTCTACAGAAGCCTGATGCCTGGGAGGAACATGATAATGTGGTATCCCAAGAAGGGTGCTGCCCCTCTCGGTATGGTGTCCTCCTGGGGGAGTATATTCCCTGCTGGTGGGCAGAGGTGCCCCATGTGTTGACAGATGGTTAACTGCTGCCTGGGCACTAGACCACAGGCTGGGGCCGGGCCTCCCTGGCACCAAAGTCTCACATGACTGTGCTGGGTTGAGCCTGATGTCTGTCTCTGGGCCTGCCTCCCTGACCTGGAAGTCTTGCAGAGCTCTGCGGGCTGGGTAGGACCTAGGCCTCTGGGCTGGCCTCCCGGGTGCAGAAGTCTCATTCATCTCCGCTGGGCTGAGCCTGATGTCTCTATAAATTCTTTAGAAGAAGAAAGAAAGAGAAACACACCCACATACTGAGCACCACATATGTGCATCACATGCCTTATATTAATTCACCCTTACAACAGGCTGTGTGAAGAGCTTTTCCTTCTATATAAATAAGGTTTAACAAGATATGCACTGTCCAAGCTCAAGACAATCTTCTAAAATCAGTTTCTATTGTCCTTATCTTGCTGATGAGAAACTGAGGCTCAGAGACAACATGCTTTCTCAAGGTCATGATCCATTCAGTGATAGCTGGGCTCACATTTGTATCTCACTTATTCTGTAGCAGGCACCCTTTCCAAACAACTCCCCCCAAAATGTTGGATATGCTCCACTGGAAGCAAGCCAGATAATTTCAGGGCCTCCCAAGGCAAGGAATGAAGTCCCTGAATCAGTGGTGATGAAGACGTGTCCTTTTGCATCCATCCTTCATATCATAACTTACAGGAAGCAGGAACTCTTCTTAGGCCAATGTTGAACCTTTCGCACCTATCTAACACTTGTTCATCTCCCTTTCTAATAAAGAGACAGACGCCTCAAGCAATTGGGTAAGCAATTATGTTCAGCTAGAATTTAATAGTATTGCTGTTTTCATACATGCATTTATTTTTTTGATGACTTACTTTTTATTCCAAGTGATATTGACTTCCCACTTATGGTAGAGAGGAAATAAATTTTCCTTTTAAAATAAAAAAAATAAAGTTTATAGGAAACTGAAATGATAATGCATGTAAAGTTCTCCTTGTGATGCTTGGCTTGTGGATGGCACAATTTCAGTAGAAAGGAGAGGTCAACATGTTCCATAATTTCACTTCACTTTACAGATAAACCAACTGATGTTCGTAGAAATTAAACCAATGACCTGAGATCAAACTGCTAGTAAATAATGCATTCATAAATTGAAATCATGTCTTAGGCTTTACTACCTCTATTATACAAAAATATGCTAACATATTTTTTTGAATAAGCCTTTGAGTTTGTGGGATGGGACTGTTAGGAAACTTATTTCAGATTATTTTGGTTTAATTTTCAATGGTTGAAACATGATCTATAGACAAAAAGCTCATTATTAAATGTATAGTAGGGCCATAGAAGAAAAGTTATAATAAGAAGCCAGAGTCTATTTTTCTTACCTTGGCTGTGCCTTTATATGTCTGTGTCTAGATGCTCCTGGTCCTCAGTTTCTATCTGTATTAGCAGGGATCTCCAGAGGAACAGAACAAGCAGAATATATTCATGGATTTGTTAGATTGTCCACACAATCAGAGACTGAGGAGTCCCACCATGGCCATCTGGAGGCTAGATTGCCAGGGAAATTGGTAGCCTGTGAGTCTAAAAAGCTGGAAGTCACAGAATGGGAAAAAATGCCAATGTTGCAGCCTCAGTCATCTCAGAATGAGAGCAAAGGCTTGACAGTCCCCCAGAGAGACTGGCTCAAGCTCATGTTCAAAGCCTGACAAATCTGGAGTCTGATGTTTATGGGTGACAGCAGCAGAAAAAAGCACCTGCTTGAGGGTTGAGCAAGGGCTAGAGTTTGAGTTTCCCCTCCTTCCACTTTTTCCTTCCATCCAGCACCACCCTGCTGGACAGTGCCACCCACATCCAAGAGAAGCCCTCTCCACTCAGGTCACTGACGCCCACACCAGTCTTCTCAACACCCTCACAGATTCACCCAGAAGTTTGTTTTACCAATTCTCTAGGCATCCCTTGCTCCCCTAAAGTTTGCAATAAATATTCACCCCCACACCATCCCTAAAAATGAAGAATGAATTGATGGGTTCTAAACTCGTTTTAATAATTGAACTTCAAAATCATGAACTTAATACAGTGAATCTTAACCAACACAGGCACTCAATGGTCTAAGGAAAAAAGTCTCTTTTATTTGTGCAGTAAATAGAGAAGCTTAAGAAATCCTTTAAACTACATGTTTGATTGAGATATTTTTTGTCAGTGTGTTTTGTGGATTTTTCCATCCTATCCTTAGTTGCATGAATACAGAAACACTGAAGCCATTCCTAACTATGAGGAGAACATTTCAGGATAGTCAAATCTATTTCCCTTCTTCTGATCCCAATTTTTTATTTTATTTTTTTTAGTTTTCTCATCTAACCTTATTAGGAATTTATTAATGCTAATAAGGCCATAAAAAATACATACATCATCCCAGTCTAAAGGATTGAAAAGATTATCAAAGATAATCTTTGTGTATTTATATATATATATACACACACACATACACACGCACACACATATGTATATTTGATTAGACATTAGATAAAATTTCCCAATGCTATGAGTGGGGAACTAATTAATGAAAAGTTGAATAAAATCCTCAAGTAATGATCAATGATCCTGTATCAAAGTCACTGAAGGGAAACTGATAATAAAGAAAAACATCTTGTTTCTAAATTAAGGACAGTTTCACCCTTATGGTATACATTGTATGCAGTCTTCCCAATACCATTTACTAATTGTATTTGTGGGTGTAAGTTGTAATAATGAATGATAAAACTCTGAACACAGCAAGGAATTCAGATTGCCTGAACTAAATGAAATGTAGACAATCCCTTACTGAGAAAAATTTCTCACTGTGTTCCTCTTGTAAAAACTAGCAAATAAACCCTGGTAAACTATTTGGCAATAGAAATGATTAAGGCAGAAGTAAAAAAAAATACATGAGCAGAATAAGCCTATTGTATTGTGGCCTAATTGGTCTAATCCAAAGAAACAAACTGGTAGTTTGGTAAAATAACTTGAGAGCAGCATTGTTAAGTGTTGTTCCAATAGGTCTTTTTAAACCAATAACTCCTAGGAAACTTGGATCTAATAAATGGGAATAAATAATGATAAATGAGAAAAATCAGATCAAAGAGAAACATCAAAGGTAATGAGGTTAGCTGAGGTTAGACACACTCAGACACACTTTTACTCCATGGATTTCAAGGTTAAAGAAAGTTCAACGTGTGAAGTGATGGTGTGGTAGCAACCAGTGACCACTAGACGTGGAGACAAGGATATATTTTGTAGCTACCTGTGGGGGTCACACCAGGGCCTATAGTTCAGCTGAATCTACTTCACAGATAAATGTTATACCTTCTAGGAGCATTAGCAGATAGAAAAAGGGTAGAAAGACTCAAACCTTTCATTGTTGGATTTATCCCAACTCATCTCCCACCTCATGTATGTACTAGTGTGCTTTTATTCCTGACACTTTCATAGTCCAGGCTCGTACTGAGAAAATGCCCTCAGCAAACAAATAAGCTTCAGTTGATTTCTAGTCCCTTGGTAGAGCATTCAGCAATGTAAGTCCCATAGGAGGCAGAGGGGACAGAAGAACGATTTTCTAAGAGGAAACACAACTGTGATGCCATCCTGGTGTTTTACTGTGGGATTCAATGGACATCTCACTTGAAAGGGAAATGCTTTAACTGAAGGGGTACTTGTCATTACGTCTTTGGGAGTTAAGTGTGAGATTTTAATTAAATTTCTGTCACAGTTGGTGCTTGCCATCGGCACTGGCATAGTTGGGAAACAAAGTAGGATGCTGATTTATGAGCCACAGACTGAAAGATCGCCATGAAGTGGGAGCACTGAAGTTTGGGATGAGCTGACAGAGGGGTTCTCCATCATGAGTAGTGGCTTTTGTTAGATTTCAGGTGTCATTTGAACATGATGCTAAGAAATATATAGTCATAGGAAAATCAAGAACATTTGCTCATGCTTATCATAACCCAATTTCAGGACTTTGTTCATGACATTTTTTCCCATTTCAAGTATTGCTTCTGCCAAAGTGATCGATTTCTTTTCTCAAAATCTGGCTCAGAACACACCTCTGCTGGATGCCCATCCTGGTAATTCCTTTGCACTTCGTCATTTTCAACAATTCCATCAACTCTGGGATATTTTTCATTTTAATTGCTTTTAGATTATGGATGTGGACGTGGTGATTTGCTGAGTTGAAACTATTAATGAGTACAAAAGGAAGCATCTTGTTCATTTATTTTTTTTCCCTTTCAATCTTTCACTACCCAGTACATTTTCACATCCAGTAGGTTGCTTATTGTTTATAAATTTATTTTCCCAGAAAAGTTCTGACTTCTTTGGCTTTCTTATCCCACTTCTTTTTCTTTAAGTTTTTTTAAAACGAGGATTTGCTTTCTAGGTTTTTCCTGCTCCATTAATTTCATCCACCTTGGTCTAAGCTTTCACTTTCTTTTTCTCTGCTGTTTCTAATCTGCTCAATATTTTAAAAATCTGCATTTTTAAATATAATTTGCATATAATAAATTTGCAAAGTATGATGAGTATTTTTGAATGCCTACAGTATTATTTTACTATTATATAATTACTATTCTATTATAAATTTGCAAAATATAATGAGTATTTTCAAATGCCTACAATACTATTTTACAACAATTATAATTTAGAAATTATATTACTCCCCAAATTTCTCTCATGTCTCTTTGAAATCAGTTCCCTTCCCCCTTCCCCAGCAACTTCTGGCCTGATTTCTATCACCATGGTTTTGCCTTCTCTAAATTTTATACAGATGGAATCATGTAGTATATTGTCAATCTGATGGTAAAGCTCACCATTTAACCTAAACTCACTGTCTCTCTAAATGATAGAAAATAGTGAAGTAGTTGAAGGAAAAACCCCAATGTGTAGGGTTTTTCCTTGCTCGTCAAAGGAATCAGTTTGGCTCCATTTAGATCCAACAGTCTCAGCAATAGTTGATTGATAAAACATTTTGAACAACTACTGTTAATAATTACAAATGACTGAGAGAGACCCTGAAGATCCTCGAGAGAGTGAAATGTATTTCCTACCTCCTGGAGCTTGCTGCTGCTACCAGAAGAGAAAAGATAAGAGCAGGAATAAAGCTCTGATATGTTAGATAGTAGAGGAGGGAGGTTATGGACAAAAAATGCTAGTATTTCAGTGGAGTAAAAGGGCCTTTCTGCCTAGGGAATCAGAAAAATCTCTTTAAAAAGAGGTATTATTGATCTGGATTTTGATAAATGAATAAGATTTTAGAAGAAGGTGATAGTGATTTGGTATTTCAGGTGGAGATAGCAGCATGAGTTTGGAATACAGAACATGTTCTCCCAAGGCATCCATGTGCTAGTTCTCCAAATATTTTGCCTTGTATGGTAAAATGTACTTTGCAGATTTGAGTTAAGGATCTTGGAATAGGGAGATTATTCAGGATATCCAGATGAACCCAATGTAATAGCAGGGTCATTCTAAGGGGGATGCAGGAGCGTCAGAGTCATAGGAGGAGATGTGGTGACAGAAGCATAGGTGAGACAGAGAGAAACTTGAAGCTGCTATGTAGAGGCCTTGAAGATCCCTTGAGAACAGAAGAGTGCAGGTGGCCTCCAGAAGCTGGACCAGGTAAGGAAGCAGATTCTTTCTAGAACCTCTGGAAGGAAGGCAGCTCTACCAACAACTCAATTTTAGCCTGTCAGATACAATTCTAACTTCTGACTCCCAGAATTATAAGGTGATAAAATTTTGTGTTCAAGACCCTAAGAGATAATTTGTTATGCCACTAATAAGAAATTAATATAATGAATAAGTACAGTTTTTTAGGAAATAGTGAATATTACAGTTTGGACGCAGTCCCAGATATTTGTAGGGGAGTCTGTGGGAAATAAGGCTGAATCTGTAGGCTGGGAAAAGCAGCATGGAGTTTTGTTTTTGATTTTTTTTCCCCCTGAGAAAACATCTTGGCATATAGTAAACACTCATAAACATTTGCTAAGAGCATTTGTTGCAAATTATTAAGGCTTGAATTGTGTTCCTGCCAAGTTCATATGTTGAAGTCTTAACCAGGATCTCAGAAAGTGACCTCTCTTGGAAATAGGGTCATTGCAGATATAATTAGTTAAGACAAGGTCATAAGGGTAACTCGTCCCATAATACAGGAAAAAGGGGGAAATTTGGACACACATGCCCCCAAAGCAATGCCATGTGGAGATGAAGGCAGAGACTGGGTGATATCTCTAAAAGCCATGAATACTGAAAATTGCCAGCAACCCCCAACAGCTCTCAGAAGAGAGCTCAGGTAGGTAGAGGATCTGACACCACCACCTGTCTTGGTCTATACCTTAAGGACATTTGTTTGTTTTCCCCCTTTCTAATAATGAAAAGAATAATAATAATAACAATAATAATAATAAATGACCTATGTAGCATATACGTCGTCAAATATGTTAAAAAGTATAGTATCAATAGAACTTTTCAAATCAGCAGCATTCACTCTCAAAACTTTTTAGTGTAAGTAGACAAAATGAACAATACCATTCACTGCCTAAAATATCTCCTGAGATTGTCTACCGCAATTTCAGAATGTGTTTTGTTATTCTCAGTGGTGGGAAATATTCCTTTTTGGCAAAGGGTTAGGTTTCTGTAAACATCTCAGTCATTCATAGCTAAGCCTTGTGAATAAATTGAGGAATACAGCAGGGTATCACTATCTTTTAAAAATAAAGTACGGTTTTTAAGATTCTATTTACTACTTTATTTAAGTGACTAATAAAGGGATTAATGCAGTTTTAAAAGAGAAGTTCCAAAATTATTGTGAGCAAAGTCAATACTCCATGAAAAATGAAAGAGCTTTAAAAAATAATGCATTTGAAAGTGTAGGCTATTTCTGATGTCATAAGTGACAGTAACAGTATCTTTAAACCATTCTTTAAAACAGCAAGGCTCTGGTTTTATGTGGACATATCAATAATAATAGCTTGTAATTATGTGTCATTATACCTTGTTAAATACTTTGTATGTCTTAATTATCAAAAAATCCTATTTGCAGGAAGGAAACTGAGGCCTGGAAAGGTTTAGTAACTTCTTTAGGGTTACCCAGTTTGTTGCAGACTCAATTTAATCAGGGCATAATTTGCATATGTACTATTTCATTAAGGCAAATGACAGAGACAGAGTTTGAAGTGCATTATTACATGTCAACATTTTTTCACTTTTGAAAATATTTAACTAAAGTATAACATTGATCTTATCTTGCTGAAAAGATAGTCATCTTTTGGACTTGTTTTCTAAAACACATATATTGGTTCCATTCAATTTCTTTTCTTTTTTTTGTATATTTATTTTAGTTTTTTAATTGTTCTATTTAGTTATAGATGATAGTAGAATGCATTTTGATTCATTGTACACAAATGGGGTACAACTTTTCATTTCTCTGGATGTGCATGATGTAGAGTCACACCATCCATGTAATCTTACATGTACATAGGGTAATGATATTTGCCACATTCCACATCTTTCCTTCCCCCCCATTTCCCTCTACACAATCCAACATTCCTCCATTCATCACTAACACCTACCCCCCACCATTATGTATCAGCATTCACCTATCAGAGAAAACATTCAGCCTTTGGTTTTTTGGGATTGGCTTATTTCACTTAGCATGATATTCTCCACCTCCATCCATTTACCTGCAAATGCCATAATTTTATTCTTCTTTCTGGGTAATAGTCCATTGGGTATGTATACACAGTTTCTTATCCATTCATCTATTGAAGGGTATCTAGTTTGGTTCCACAATTTAGCTTTTGTGAATTGAGTTACTATAAATATTGATGTGGCTGCATCACTGTAGTATGCTGATTTTAAGTCCTTTGGGTATAGGCCAAGGAGTGGGATAATGGTCAAATGATGGGTCCATTCCAAGTTTTCTGAGGAATCTCCATACTGCTTTCCAGAGTGGCTGCACCAATTTGCTACTCCACCAGCAATGTATGAGTGTACCTTTTTCCCCACATCTTCGCCAATACTTGTTGTTGCTCGTATGCTTGATAATAACCATTCTTATTGGAGTGAGATGAAATCTTAGGGTAGTTTTAATTTGCATTTCTCTAATTACTAGAGATGTTGAAAATTTTTTTCATATTATCTGTTGATCATTTGTATATCTTCCTCTGTGAATTGTCTGCTCATTCCTTAGCCCATTTATTGGTTGGGTTCTTTGTATTTTTGGTGTGAAGTTTTTTGAGTTCTTTATAAATTTGGGAGATTAGTTCTCTATTTGACATGTATGTGGTAAAGATTTTCTCCCACTGTGTAGGCTCTCTCTTCACATTGATTGTTACCGTTGCTGAGAAAAAGCTTTGTAGTTCATATCCATCCCATTTATTTATTTTTTTTACTTTTGATGAATCCACAAAATTGCTTTATTGTACCACAACCTATTTTTTTTAATTTATTTTTTTATTTACTTATTGATTAATTGAACACAAATGGAGTACAGCTATTTTTTCACTGGTTGTACACAAAGTAGAGTCACCCCATCTGTGCGTTCATGCATGTACACAGGGCAATGGTATCTTTCACACATTCTGTTATTAATTTTAGCCCCCACCTGCCCCCACCCCTCCCTTCCCTCCATGCTATCTATCCTTCCTCCATTCTTGCCACCTTTCGCCCCCCCCCGCATTATGCATCATCATTCATTTATCAGAGAGACCATTCGGCTTTTGGATTTTGGGGGTTGGCTGATCTCACTTAGCATAACAGTTTCCAACATCATCCATTTACCTACAAATGCCATAATTTTATTCTTCTTTATGGCTGAGGAATATTCCATTGTGTATATATACCACAGTTTCTTTATCCATTCATCTATTGAAGGGCATCTAGGTTGATTCCATAATCTAGCTATTGTAAATTGAGAAGCTATGAACATTGATGTGGCTGCATCACTGTAGCAATCTGATTTTAAGTCCTTTGGGTATAGGCCAAGGAGTGGGATAGCTGGGTCAAATGGTGGATCCATTCCAAGTTTTCTAAGGAATCTCCACACTGCTTTCCAGAGTGGCTGCACCAACTTGCACCCCCACCAGCAATGTATGAGTGTACCCTTTTCCCCACATCCTCGCCAACACCTGTTGTTGCCTGTGTTCTTAATAAAAGACATTCTAATTGGGGTAAGATGAAATCTTAAGGTGGTTTTGATTTGCATTTCTCTTATAACGAGGGATGTTGAACATTTTTTCATAAATCTGTTGATTGCTTGTAGATCTTCCTCTGTAAAGTGTCTGTTCATTTCCTTGGCCCATTTATTGATTGGGTTATTGGTGTTCTTGGTGTAAAGATTTTTGAGTACTTGGTAGATTCTGGAGATTAGTGCTCTGTCTGAAGTGTGTGTGGCAAAGATTTTCTCCCACTCTGAAGGCTCTCTCTTCACATTGCTGATTGTTTCCTTTGCTGAGAAGAAGCTTTTTAGTTTGACTCTATCCCAATCATTGATTCATGCTTTTATTTCTTGCGCTTTGGGAGTCATTTTAAGGAAATCTGGTCCTAGGCCAACATGATGAAGATTTGGACCCATCTTCTCTTCCATTAGGTGCAGAGTCTCTGATCTGATTTCTAGGTCCTTGATGCACTTTCAGTTGAGTTTTGTACAGGGTGAGAGATATGGGTTTAGTTTCATTTTGCTGCATATGGATTTCCAGTTTTCCCAGCACCATTTGTTGAAGAGGCTGTCTTTTCTCCATTGCATGTTTTTGCCTCCTTTGTCAAGTATGAGATACCTGTACTTATTTGGGTTTGTCTCTGTGTCCTCTATTCTGTACCATTGATCTACCTGCCTATTTTGGTACCAATACCATGCTGTTTTTGTCACTATTGCTCTGTAGTATAGTTGGAGGTCTGGTATTGTGAAACCCCCTGCTTCGCTCTTCTTGCTAAGGATTGCTTTAGCAATTCTGGGTCTCTTATTCCTCCAAATGAATTTCATGATTGCTTGGTCTATTTCTATGAGGTCCATCAATGGGATTTTAATTGGAATTGCATTGAATTTGTATAGCATTTTTGGAAGTATGGCCATTTTGGCAATATTAATTCTGCCTATGCAAGAACATGGGAGATCTTTCCATCTTCTCAGATACTCTTTCTTCTTTCTTTAGTGTTCTGTAGTTCTCAGTGTAGAGGTCTTTCACATCTTTTGTTAGATTGATTCCCAAGTATTTTATTTTTTTTGAGGTTAATGTAAATGGGGTAGTTTTCCTAATTTCTCTCTCAGAGGATGCATCACTTACGAATAAAAATGCATTAGATTTATGAGCATTAATTTTATATCCTGCTACTTTACTGAATTCATTTATGAGTTCCAGAAGTTTTCTGGTGGAATTCTTAGGATCTTCTAAATAGAGAATCATGTCATCAGCAAATAGGGATAGTTTGATCTCTTCTTTTCCTATTTGTTTTCCTCTAATTTCTTTGGTCGGTCTAATTGCTCTGGCTAGAGTTTCAAGAACAATGTTGAATAGTAGTGGTGAAAGAGGGCATCCCTGCCTTGTTCCAGTTCTCAGGGGGAATGCTTTCTATTTTTCTCCATTTAGAATGATGTTAGCTGTAGGCTTAGCATAAATAGCCTTTACAATGTTAAGGAATGTCCCCACTATCCCTATTTTTTCTAATGTTTTGAGCATGAAGGGGTGCTGTGTTTTATCAAATGCTTTCTCTGTGTCTATTGAAATAATCATGTGTTTCTTGACCTTAAGACTGTTGATGTGGTGAATTACATTGATTGATTTCTGGATGTTGAACCAACTTGCATCCCTGGGATGAAACCCACTTGATCATGGTGCACTATCTTTTTAATATGCTTTTGTATGCAATTCGCTAAAATTTTGTTAAGAATTTTTGCATCTATGTTCATTAGAGATATGGGTCTGAAATTTTCTTTCCTTGATGTGTCCTTCTCTGGTTTTGGTATCAGGGTGATATTGGCTTCATAGAATGAGTTTGGAAGGGTTCCCTTCTCCTCTATTTCATGAAATACTTTGAGGAGTATTGGAATGAGCTCTTCTTTGAAGGTCTTGTAGAACTCGGCTGTGAATCCATCTGGTCCCGGACTTTTCTTTGTTGGTAGGCTTTTGATGACTTCCTCTATTTCATTGCTTGAAATTGATCTATTTAGTTGTGTATGTCCTCCAGATTCAGTTTGGGTGGCTCATATGCCTCTAGGAAACTGTTGATGTCTTCCAGGTTTTCTATTTTGTTGGAGTATAAATTTTCAAAGTAGCTTCTTATTATGTTTTGTATTTCAATTGTGTCTGTTGTAATATTTCCATTTCCATCACGAATTTTAGTAATTTGGAGTTTCTCCTTCTCTTTGTTAGCGTGGCTAAGGGTTTATCAATTTTGTTTATTTTTTCAGAGAACCAACTTTTTGTTTCGTCAATTTTTTGAATTGTTTCTTTTGTTTCAATTTCATTGATTTCAGCTCTGATTTTGATTATTTCCTGTCTTCTACTACTTTTGGTGATGATCTGTTCCTCTTTTTCTAGGGCTTTGAGCTGTAATGTGAGGTCATTGATTTGTTGACTTTTCATTCTTTTATTAAATGCACTCTCTGCAATGAACTTTCCTCTTAGCACTGCTTTCATAGTATCCCAGAGATTTTGATATGTTGTATCTTTGTTCTCGTTGACCTCTAAGAATCTTTTAATTTCCCCCCTAATGTCTTCTGTTATCCATGTGTCATTCAATAGCATATTATTTAATCTCCACGTCTTGGAGTAGTTTCTGTTTCTAACTTTCTCGTTGATGTCTAATTTCATTCCGTTATGATCTGATAGTATACAAGGTAGTATCTCTATGTTTTTGTATTTGTTAAGAGTAGCTTTGTGGCATAACATATGGTCTATTTTAGAGAAGGACCCATGAGCTGCTGAGAAGAAAGTATATTCGCTTTTTGATGGATGGAATATTCTATATATGTCCGTTAAATCCAAATTAGCGATTGTGTCATTGAGTCCTATAGTTTCTTTGTTCAATTTTTGTTTGGAAGATCTGTCCAATGGTGAGAGAGGAGTGTTAAAGTCTCCGAGTATTATTGTGTTTTGGTCTATTTGGTTCCTGAAATTGAGAAGGATCTGATTGACGTACATGGATGCACCGTTGTTTGGTGCATAAATATTTATGATTGTTATGTCCTGTTGATTTATGCTTCCTTTAAGCAATATGAAATGTCCTTCTTTATCCCTTCTGACTATCTTTGGTTTGAAGTCTGCTTTATCTGAAATGAGAATGGAAACCCCAGCTTTTTTACTCAGTCCGTGTGCATGGTATGCTTTTGCCCAACCTTTCACCTTTAGTCTGTGGGCATGTTTTTCTATGAGATGAGTCTCTTGAAGGCTGCATATTGTTGGGTCTTTCTTTTTAATCCAGTCTGCCAGTCTATGTCTTTTGATTGATGAGTTTAGGCCGTTTACATTCAGGGTTATTATTGAGAAATGACTTGTATTGCCTGTCATTTTAGCTTTTTTAGGGTTTTTAGCTTAACTTTGTTTCTCCTTTGATTGACTCTTTCTTTAGGGTAGTTCCTCCCCATGATGACTGAGATTGTTATTTTTCGTTTCTTCCTCTTCGAATATTTTGTTGAGAATGTTCTGTAGGGCAGGCTTTCTCTTTGTGAATTCTTTAAGCTTTTGTTTATCATGGAAGGATTTTATTTCATCATCAAATCTGAAGGTAAGTTTTGCTGGGTATAAGATTCTTGGTTGGCATCCGTTTTCTTTCAGAGCTTGAAATATGTTGTTCCAGGCCCTTCTTGCTTTTAGGGTCTGGGCTGAGAAATATGCTGATATACGTATCGGTTTCCCCCTGTAGGTAATCTGATTCTTTTCTCTCGCCGCCTTTAAAATTCTATCTTTGTTTTGTATGTTAGGCATTTTCATTATAATGTGCCTTGGTGTGGATCTGTTGTAATTCTGTGCATTTGGTGTCCTGTAAGCTTCTTGTAATTGATTTTCCATCTCATTCATGATATTAGGGAAATTTTCTGATAATATTTCCTTGAATAGATATTCATACCCTTGGTTTGTATCTCTGCGCCTTCCTCAATCCCAATTACTCTTAAATTTGGTCTTTTCATGATGTCCCATATTTCTTGGAGGGTTTGTTCATGATTCCTAACCATCTTCTCTGTTTGTTCGACTTTGTTTTCAAGATTAAATATTTTGTCTTCATTGTCTGAGGTTCTGTCTTCCAAGTGATCTATTCTGTTAATTATGCTTTCTATTGAGTTTTTCACTTGGTTTATTGTTTCCTTCATTTCCATGTTTCCTTCAAGAATTTCTGTTTGTTTTTTTCTCAGAATTTCTATCTCTTTATTGAAGTGATTTTTTGCTTCCTGCAATTGCTCTATTAGCTGCTTATTCATAGCCTGAATCTGCTCTCTCGTCACATCATTCTCTTCTCGGATCACTTTAATTATGAACATTCTGAACTCCCTTTCTGTCATTCCTTCTACCATGCTGTCTTTGGGTTCTCTTGATA
Organism: Glaucomys volans; assembly: GCA_020662805.1. Classification (NCBI taxonomy): domain Eukaryota; kingdom Metazoa; phylum Chordata; class Mammalia; order Rodentia; family Sciuridae; genus Glaucomys; species Glaucomys volans. The sequence continues at coordinate 192,238 of JAJEJO010050221.1, forward strand.
TATCATCTAGGTTTAATTGAGACACTTTCTTCCCGTGTTTTCTCATGGTGCTCGTGTATCTTCCCCTCTGTTGCTTGAGGGGTGCTTGATCAAGCGGTGACCCAAGAAAGGTGCTGTCCCACTACCTCCAGGTTGGGAATGATCAATGCTTCTGGGCAGAGTCAGCCTAGTGTTGATAGATAATTAGATACAGCAAGGTGGTAGACTCCAGGCCTGGGTGTGGGCCTGGGCACTAGATCAAGTTGGAGTGGTGTCACAGAACTGTGCTCAGTGATGGAGACACTGGGCTTGAGAGCCCAGGCTGACCTGAACTCCTTGCTGGGGGTTCAGGTGGAGGCAGGTGTTTGCTCTCTCCTGGGGACACTGTAAGCTGGTGCCAAAGGCCCTAAGCTCCCCGCCGGAGTCAGCAATCCCAGAGGCTCCCGGCCAGACCTCCACAGACGCTGCTGGAGGCCCCAGGGAGCTGGAGATGGGCCCTCTCTGCCAGGGAAGCCATCAAAACAGCTCGGAGCAGCTCCAACTCCCCGCCAGAGTCAGCAATCCCAGAGGCTCCTGGCCAGACCTCTCCAGAAGTCGCGGCGAGGCCCCAGGCAGCCTGAGATGCTCGGTCTCCGCCTGGGAGACTGCCGGCTGGTGCCGGAGCCGCGGCCAGTGACTCCAAAGCCGCTGCTGGGGACCCGCACTCACTTGTTGGCTGGCGCAGACCCAGGTCGGTGGCTCTGAAGCAGCTGCAGGGTCCGGGGCTCCCGGGTGGTAGCTGCCCGCAGCGGGCCGAGCCCAGCCTGGCTGAGTTGGTTCTGGAGCGGCACCTGGGGACCCCTTATATGTGCTTTGAATATAAAATCTCATTGAGAGCCATATCCCTGCTGTTTGAATCCCGAGCAAGTAGGAATCCACGGAGCAAGTAGGAATGCAGCCTTCCTCTAGCCCGCCATCTTGAATCCACCCATCCCATTTATTGATTCTTGCTTTTTATTTCTTGTGCTTTGGGAGTCTTGTTAAGGAAGCCTGGTCCTAAGCTGATGTGATGAAGATTTGGAACTACTTTTTATTCTACTTGGTGCAGGGTCTCTGGTCTAATTCCTAGGTCGTTGATCCATTTTGAGTTGAGTTTTTTGAAGGTTGAGAGATAGGAGTTTAATTTCATTTTGCTGCATATGGATTTCCAGTTTTCCCAGCACCATTTGTTGAAGAGGCTATCTTTTCTCCATTGTATGTTTTTGGTACCTTTTTCTAGTGTGAGATAACTTTGTTCACGTGGTTTGTCTTTGTGTCTTCTATTCTGTACCATTGGTCTACCAATTGTGGTGCCAATACCATGCCGTTTTTGTTACTATTGCTCTGTAGTAGAGTTTAAAGTCTGGTATTGTGATACCTCCTGCTTCACTCTTCCTGTTAAGGATTGTTTGGCTGTTCTGGGTCTCTTATTCTTTCCAACGAATTTCAAGATTGCTTTCTCTATTTCTATGAGGAATGTCATTGGGATTTTGATTGGAATTGCATAGAATTTGTATAGTGCTTTTGGTAGTATGGACTTTTTGACAATATTAATTGTCCTATCCAAGAACATGGGAGATCTTTCCATCTTCTAAGGTTTTCTTTAATTTCTTTCTTTAGTGTTCTGTAGTTCTCATTGTAGAGGTCTTTCACTTTTTTTGTTAGATTGATTCCCACTTTTTTTTTTGAAGCTATTGTGAATGGGGTAGTTTTCCTAATATCTCTTTCAGAGGATTCATCACTTATGAATAGAAATGCATTAGATTTATGAATGTTGGTTTTATGTCCTGCTACTTTGCTGAATTCATTTATTAGTTCTAGATGTTTTCTGATGGAGTTTTTTGGCTCCTCTAAATATAGAATCATGTCATCAGCAAATAGTGATAGTTTGAGTTCTTCTTTTCCTATTTGTATGCCTTTAATTTCTTTGGTTTGTCAAATTGCTCTGGCTAGAGTTTTAAGGATGATGTTGAATAGAAGTGGTGAAAGAGAGCATTGCTGTCTTGTTCCAGTTTTTAGAGGAAATTCTTTTAGTTTTTCTCCATTTAGAATGATGTTGGCTGTGGGTTTAGCATAGATAGCCTTTACAATGTTAAGGTTATGTTCCTACTATCCCTATTTTTTCCTACTGTTTTGAACATGAAGGAGTGCTGTATTTTGTCAAATGCTTTTTCTGCATCTATTGAAATAATCATATGATCTTAACTGTAAGCCTAGTGATGTGATGAATTACATTTCTATTCAGTTTCCATAGCTCATTTTCATATTCAATATTTCCCCATGGGTACAAAATGAATGAAAATCTAATGGAAATGTAAAGTTCTGTCTTTAAATGGATTTTAATTGTTATATTTATAGGTTTGAAATAATAGGCAAAGTACATACAGAGAAACTTTTTGAATTCCATTAAACCATATATTTTAAGCCCTGCATACTCCAAGAAAGATATACTAGCTTCAAAAATTAAGAAGCTAATTCTCAGACTTAGAGGCAGCTTTGTGTAGAAATTTCTTCCTAGGGAAAATTCAATTGAAGTCATTTCCTTTATGTCCTAGAAGTAAAATATAAATGTTTGCTTCTGAATTTTGAAGAGCAGTATAAAATGTAGCCTAGAAGTAAGATTTATTCATTCAGTTATTTATTCAATCATATTTTAGATTCAGTGAATAGTGTCTTAGGGAATTCTATCTGCATTGTACAATACTAAGATGATACAGAGATGCATGGAACAAGATGCTTGCTCTTATGTGGTTTATTATTTAATAGATTAAATAAACCATATGCTCAATTAACTAGAGAAAAGGCAATATATGACCCCATGAATTACTGCAGTTCAATTCATACAACCAACTCACTAAATATTTCTTTTATGTCTATGCTTCACTAGATATTGGGAATATCAATAGGAATAAAACACTAGTTTTAATCTATCAAAAAGTTTTGGAATAAAGTTTATCTTTATAGGAATGGTTGTATAGCATTTAGAAAATGAGGAAGTAAATTTCTTGTTATCAGGGGTGTTACTCATAGGCTGCTGGTGCCCTACTGGGGATAGTGAGAAAAGAAGTTAAGACATAGACTGCTTGGTTGCAGTATTTGATGATTCAATTCCTTCAAATATTGAGACTATGGTATTAAGGTTCCCATTCTTCTGCAGTTGCCCACTCTGGGTTCTGATGGAGTCTTCCTATGATGAGTTAAACTGCGCCTTAACAAGTCCTGATCAGGGTTCATTAACGTGGACAGTCTCATTAGGGCAGGAAACAGTTTCCTTTTTCCTTTTTCTTTCCCCCTTTTTTTAGAACTTCAAAGATCATACATACATATGAAACCTCACTTTAAAAAACTCTACAGTAATCATAAATATTGATAAACAATTCAGTACTCAGTTATCCAGCTCTTTAAAAAGTGACTTCTCATTGTCCAAAATCAAAGCTTTCTTTCTCAAAGAATTTGACTCACTTCAAATAGCATGCAAGTTTCTGTTAAGTGGGGCAACTAATTGGATTTATCAAAAGTGCAGGAATAAAGTAGAGATCTATTATAGCAAATAGCATTCCAAGGTTACAATGCTCTTCCTCCCCCTCCTCCTTCTTCTTATTCTTTTCTAATGATTTGAAAGTAATGATACTGAAAGCTCAGCCCTTGTCCCCAATGCCAAACCAATAATGAGGAAAAGGTTTTGAAAAAAAAAAGAAATTCAATGGTTTGCTAACAAAAGAGAATGCAGTGGACTCCCATCTCAGAGGTTGCCGTTCTAACTGCCAGGGTGGGCACAGGACTTTAAAAGGGGGTGTACAAGGGCAGTTTTCCAGGTATCATTATCAGTAGATGTAATTCCTTTTGAACTTATATCCTTGAGAGAGCTGTTTTTCCTCCAGATCTGGAGATTATTTATTCTTGTGGGCAGCGAGCAGAATAGACAACTGGGCTTAGGACAGGAAAAATGTTAATCTTGCTTCCCTTGTGGTGAGGGAGGGGAAGAGGGAGAAGAGGGAAAGAATATTAATTTTACAATAAACTACCATTGGTCAAGTAACAAGGTTAATTTTGAAAGCATGAAGTGAACCCCTGTTACATGAAGGGAACCCTTGTTACAGTAATGTCTTTTAAGTTAGTCTGCTTTCTTATTTTGTTTCGTAGCTTAAGAGCTACGAAAATAAAGTAGTCTCTGTTTAAAATAGCACTATAAATTTCCACTTTGTTTTTTTCTCTAAGATTAATCATAAATGATTAGATTTTTAAAAATCTTTGAGACGGGGAATTTTCATTGTTAAATTTTACTTCTTAGTTTTTCTCTTAAAATGTTAACATATTTTTTCGCCCCTCCAACAAAAGAAGGCTTTTGCAATGATTCTGAAACCGTCATGACATGGATTCCTCATGAGGACTCTTATACTACCATGAGACCTTACGGAGCATCTACTGGTGAGAATCTGGACCTGATGGCAAATGAAGGGACTCAGTTACACTACAGTTATAAAAATACGCCAGTGTTCGAATGAACTTGACCATGGCCTGTGTGGATGGAATCCCCTCCATGTGAATGATGGAACTGGACTGGACTGGCTACATAGAAGGTCAGAGTGAGAGAATGCTAGCCAAGTATGTCGGCTGGTATGAAGTAGATTTGAAAGTGTGTTCCTGTTTTAAGCTCATTTACACAAAGGAAGGGTGAGACAGCAGCCAAGACTGAATTCGCAGCCAGAGTGGTTCAGTGCACAGCCAGGATCTGTTGCTAGATCATATTTTTTTCTGTAGACAAGTTTCTTAACAATGCTGTATCTCCATCTCTTCCCCTTTACATTGAGAATACATTAGTAACTCATCATAGGGTTGTTGTTAAGACTGAAAGAGTAATGTACGTAAAGAATTTTGACTAGTGCCCAGCATCGTAAACAACAAATTCTTAACTCTGTGAGGTAGGCTTCCTCAAAGTCTCCACTTCTTAGCTAAGGAAGTTATGGCATAAAACAATTAAGTCTTTTGCCCAAAAGCACATAGCTGGCCAGTGGCTGAACTGGTATTTGAACCTAGGCACTGTGGCTTGAGATGTGTCCAAGGACTCCAATATACGTGAGAGATGCTGGTTCTATTTAATGGCATTGCCAAGATTAACTTTCAGTTTGTTAAAATATTCAATATTGCAAAGGAAAAATGCCCTTAAAACATGAGTCTTGCTAATAGAAACATAGATAAGCCTATTAAGCCTCAAGAGAAAAAGAACAAAAGTTTCCTACAACTATGTAACTGAACCCTGCTTGGATAGATAACATGAGAATGTTGTCATAAAGGCCATGTTTAGCTGAAATTTGAACCAGTGAGTACAGATGAGTGGTTTATTGTACACCTCTCACATTTAAGAATATTAATCTAATAATATTGGATAAATTCTTTCCATTGTTTTTCTTGGCTCACTGGAAAGTCAACAAAAGCCAATTTATGTGACAGTCACTTTGGGTCAAGCCCAACTGAGAGCGGGGGTCTTGAGGAAATTGTCTGAAACTTGACAAATATATTTCTGGCTTCTCTAGTCTGGCCAAGAGTATGCTTATGCTGTAGTACCCACAGGTTAACAGTTTGAAGTGTTTGCTTCCTAAAGTTGGCTGCTTTCTAAAGCACTTGACAATGACATAGGACAGTGGGAAATTGCCATTCTGACATTGCAGAATGACCCAGTGGCTAAGAGCATAAATGCTGGAGTCAGACCAACTGGGTTTATAATCTAGCTCGGATGTTTCCTTGATATGTGACTTGAATAAGTTAATTAATGGCTCTGCACTTCATTTCTTCATCTAATGAAAAAGGGAAGTAACAAATCCATCTGAGAGGGTTGTTGTGAGGACTAAATGAGGTAACACAAATAACCTTTGATGGATCCCTAACACATAAAACAGCGCAAAATGAGCTATTGCCACGGACTGACCTTGTTGCTTGGTGGATGTGTCCACTACTGCTGAACTTGCACATATTTGTATTTTAGTCACAATGTATGTAGTGGAGTGAAATTTCAATTTCAACATCGTAAGTCTAACTAGAGCTTTCAATTAAACATAATTTTTTAGAAACACTGACTGCTTAAGGAATAAATAAATAAAATAGATTGTCTATTTACAGACTGGGTAAAGAAAAAGCAATAAGGTTGAAAGAAAACACCAGGAAACTCCCAATTCCAATTCTCCTAGGATCAGTTAAGTTCAGCTCCATTTCCAGTAGCTTCTCACTGTATCTTGGAATGCATTTGCCCTTGATAAATTCTGACAATGCAGCTGATGCATCCTGATTTAGTTTCTTACAGTTTCCAAGTCTCGGTTTTCTCATTTCTAAGACCAATTACTCTTGGCTCTATTGGATTCACTGGACAGTTGGGAGAGAGGTGAGACATATCTAAAAGATATCTCTAAAGGAAGCTCACTCTATCTAAAATACCAAATTATTATTTCTTGGTGGACAAAATATGGTGTTACTGTTAAGAATGATTCTCAGGGAAGCACTTATTCTGGGCAACCAGAATATGGTGCTTTCATCTGTCAACAGCATGCTGGAACAAGTGTTTCTGCAGGATCAAGTTTACAAGAGGAATTGCTGGGTCGATGTGTTCTGCATTTTAAATGCAAAGATAGAAGCAGACACCACCACTTGATTTCTCCCACCTCTCCAAGATCTCCTCCTGGCTTGCTCAAATGCCTGGAATTCCCAGTATAAAACTCAAGTCCTTAGTAGCTATCTGCATTTCCTGTTTAGGGGAGCGATGACTTTGCAAAATTTGGGAGTAGTAGCATTCTCTCTAGCTGAAATATTAGCAAGGATTCACATGTCTAGCTTAATTAGCATGCATTTTCATTTCAATACTTGAAAATCTTTATAAAATTATAGTCTGATTTTCTGTCCTTATGATTTTAGAGACAAGATTAATTTTCTTTTTAAACTTGAGGCTCTTATTATACCTAAAAATCATTCTTTTCCTTTAATGCAAAAAACCCTAATTTTGAATAAGTAACAGTTATCAAAGCATTTTTAAAATAAATTCAATAGTGTTATATATGTGCTTTATAGTACTATGCACCAGTTTGAAAACTGTACTACCAGAAATGGTCACCATTTGCCTCATCTCTTTCTATTTTAATGCACACCTCAAAATTTTCTCATAATAAATGAATGCTTTATATATACATGTGTTCTTATAGCGTTGCTTGTAAGCCTGATATCTAAAAATTTTGAAGTATTCTAAATGTTCATTGATCTGGAATTCTTTAAATCAATTACAGTATATCCCATCTATGGAATGCTTATTCTATGTATTCAAAACAGTAAAATATGAAGATTTTCATGTAAGAATGTAGAATCATATTCATCGTGTATTAAGTACTGACAGATAACTGGGTCAAAGGTGGGTCCATTCCAAGTTTTCTAAGGACTCTCCACACTGCTTTCCAGAGTGGCTGGAACAATTTGCAACTCCACCAGCAATGTAAAAGTGTGCCTTTTTCCCCATAGCCGTGCTAACATCTATTATTGTTTGTGTTCTTGATAATAGCCATTCTACAGTAACACAGCCACATCAATGTTTACAGCAGCTCAATTCACAAGAGCTAGACTATGGAACCAACCTAGATGTCCTTCAACAGATGAATGGATAAAGAAGTTGTGATACAATAGCTAGATTATGGGATCAACCTAGATGCCCTTCAGTAGATGAATGGATAAAGAAACTGGGGTATATATACACAATGGAATATTACTCAGCCATAAAGAAGAATAAAATTATGGCATTTGTAGGTAAATGGATGATGTTGGAGACTGTTATGCTAAGTGAGATCAGCCAATCCCCAAAATCCAAAGGCCGAATGGTCTCTCTGATAAATGAATGATGATGCATAATGCGGGGGGGAAGGGTGGCAAGAATGGAGGAAGGATAGATAGCATGGAGGGAAGGGAGGGGTGGGGGTGGGGTGGGGGGTAAAAATAATAACAGAATGTGTGACAGATACCATTGCCCTGTGTACATGCATGAACGCACAGATGGTGTGACTCTACTTTGTGTACAACCAGTGAAACAATAGCTATACTCCATTTGTGTTCAATGAATCAATAAGTAAATTAAAAAAAAGAAGTTGTGATATATATATCTATATATATATATGAATAGTATAGTCTCTTCCACTATATATATATAAATAATGGAATAGTACTCAGCCATAAAGAAGAATAATATTATGACATTTGCAGATAAATGGATGAAATTGGAGATTATTATGCTAAATGAAATAAGACAATCCTAAAAAACCAAAGGCCGAATGTTTTCCCTGATAAGTGGATGATGATATAGAATCTGGTTGGGGGAGGGGGGGTGAGAGAAGAATGGAGGAACTTTAGATTATGTAGAGGGAAATGAGAGGGGGAGGGGCGGGAGTATGAAAAATTGTGGAATGAGACAGACATCATTACCCTATGTACATGTGTGATTAATAAGAATGATATGAATGGACATCATACACAACCATAGAAATCAAAATTTGTACCCCATGTATGTACCTTGAATCAAAATGAAGTCTATAAAAAAAATGCAATGACAGAAAACTATGCTGTAGTATGTGCAGCATGACCCTACCCACCACCTTTTTTTTTTGGAAGTGCTGGGGATTGAACCCAGGCCCTTGTGCTTGTGAGGCAAGCACTCTACCAACTCAGCTATATCCCCAGCCCATGCTCCTACTCTTGCAAAAAAAAAAAATATATATATATATATATGTATATATATACATATATATATATATAAAGTCCTTTTTCCTCTCTTTATCTATATGTCAACATGCATATATATATGTAAATGTACAGAGAAATATTTGTGAAAATGTTTGCCAAATATTAACAGTGTCTCCCTTTGGGAAATGAGACTTAAAGGAGATTAGTTTTTTACTTTACGCTTTTGTAGATTGTTTGGATTTATTTATTTTTTGATGACAATTATTACTTTTCAATTAGGAAGAAATTTTAAGCATACAATTGGACATATGAACTAAAAAGTCCAGGTAAATGCTTTGATCTCTCTCTTTATTACTTTAGTATTCCTTTCTCTGATTAGCCTTCCTGTACTTGGTGAACCAAAGTTCAGCTCTGAACTCCAAACAGAGTCTTTTCATAGGTCTAAATGCATAGGTTTCTATGCATAGGTCCAAATGTTAAGCTAGAAATGCAACATTGTGTGGGGGAACATAGCAATCTCCTTCATTCTGGGGCAGATTTTATTAATAGTAGTTTGTATGATGAATGGTCTTGATGACTCCCACCAAGCTACTATTTTCTAAATTTTATTTTTACAGACTGCATTTTGATTCATTGTACACAAATGGGGTACAACTTTTCATTTCTATGGTTGTACATAATGTGGAATCACACCATTCGTGTAATCACACATGAACACAGGGTGATGATGTCTGTCTCTTCCACTATCTTTCTTTCTTCTGCCTGCTCCACCTCTCATTTCCCTCTACATAATCCAAAGTTCCTCCATTCTTCTGTTACCCCCCTTTGCCCTCCCCCTCCCATTATGTATCATTATCCACTTATCAAAGAAAACACTTGGCCTATCATCTTTTGGGACTGGCTTATTTCACTTATGATATTCTCCAACTCCATTCATTTACCTGCAAATGCCCTAATTTTATTCTTCTTTATGGCTGAATAATATTCCATTGTGTATATTGTCTCACCCCAATTAGAATGGCTATTATCAAGAATACAAGCAATAAGGTGTTGGCGAGGATGTGGGGAAAAGGCACAACTTAAACATTGCTGATGAAGTTTCAAATTGGTGCAGCCACTCTGGAAAGCAGTATGGAGATTCCTCAGAAAACTTGGAATAGACCCACCATTTGACCCTGTTATCCCACTCCTCGGTTTATACTCAAAGGACTTAAAATCAGCATACTACAGTGATGCAGCCTCATCAATGTTTACAGCAGCTCAATTCACAATAACTAGATTGTGGAACCAACCTAGATTCCCTTCAATCGATGAATGGATAAAGAAACTGTGGGTACATACACACAATGGAATATTATTTAGCCAAGCTACTATTAACTAAGCCATGTTATCCATGTGGGCAGAGGGAAAGACTTAGGTTTAGGCAAGGTGAGCCTTATGAATTTTACCAGATATCAAGGCAGCATATAATAGAAATTTTACATCATACACCACAATCACCTTAGTTCAGGGTACCATAATAATCTTCTACTAGAATTATTATAGCATTCTATTTCCTTACAATGGCTTTCTTACAATATTCCTACAGTCTATTCTCCACATAGAAGTTAGAATGATATTTTGCAGGAGATACTGAGATTATAACTCTCCCTGCTGAATAAACTCCCATGAGGGTTAAAATAAAATGAAAACATCTTACCATGGTCCTCAAATTCCATGTGAATGGGTCCCACTTTCTTTGCTTTAAGTACCAAACTCCCAGGCTTCCTTCCATCTCCCACCTTGAGCACAAAGGTCCTTTGGAAACACCAAGCTCATTCCCATCTGAGGGCCTCTGCACCTGGGGCTACGACTAGGAAGGCTGGGCCCAAGGTCTAGTTTGGATGCTGCCTCTTCATTGATGGCTTTTGTCAAGTGTTATTTTCTCTGAGAACCTACTTTGTCACTCAGCTAACAGCGGCCTACTCACCTTCCCGTCACTTCTCAGCCCAGTACCTTGCTTCATTTTTCTTCATAGCCATAATTACCACTGAAATTATCTCAAGTCTTTATTAGTTATTCATAAGCTTCACAAAGGCAAGATTTATTTTTGTTCACCACTGTGTTCCTAATATTTACATAAGCACCTGGCACCTGGTAGGTGCTCAATAAATATTTGCTGAACAAAAGAATACAACTTATGTGTCTCTAAATCTGTCTCAATCAAATATTCTCTCATAGCCTAAGATAATCTTGAGAATTCAAGGACTCTGGAAATCTCAGCCTAAAAAATTAACCTTTTCTCTCATTATCTAAATATTCCCTGGCCTGGCAGCTAACTCCCTTATCAGTGGCTTTTTGAGAGCTGAAAAGGTATTACTTGGATGAATCCCTCTGCTGGTTTTTCAACATGGAACCATGGATCCTGGCATCAGAGTTGTTTCATATTCTAGGCATGTTGATTGCTATATCCCGCTCAGATCATGATGTGAGAGGCCTCACTGCCAGTTGCTTCTCAGTGTCTTCTTCCCTTTCTTCATCCAAATATGAAACCAACCACACCCTTCTCCACTGAACTATGCATTGCTCTCTTCATTGGATTCCACTATTACCTGCAATTCTCCACTCTCAGAGACCTTGGGTCAGCCCACATTTATTAGGAGACAAGAAGTTTTGAGTTTTGCTTCCAATGGAAAAGATATGACCCAAGACTTGAGAGAAGAAAAAATAATAATGTGCTCCAGAGCTGAATTTAGCTTGGATGGAAGACGATCTCCCCTGAGAAGCTGAGAGTCTTTATGAGCACCAGGCATGCTACTGACGTGATTTTCCAAGATAGTTTTCTTCATGAAAACTCATGGACTTTAGGAGTCAGAAATAATTATTTTCAACTTTTCAGTTTCCCTTTGCTAATTTTATGTATGTATACAAATATATACATATGTATATTCCGAAGATTGTGATCTTTATTTTTATGTTTACTTGTCTGAAGCAATTGTACTTTATGCTAATTTTGTTTCAAAAGACAAGGAAAGGTACAGCCCACGGGCATTTCTACCCGCATTATCAGAAAATGCTTGTATCCCTTTCATGATGATATACCCACTTAGTATTTAATCAACGTTTTTCTTGCCTTTATCTTGATTTCCTATACAAAATTCATGCAGTGCCAAGTCAAGCATAAATACAAATTTATGGGTAAAAAGAGTGATTATAAAAATTGCTTATTGTAAATACAGGCAAAAGATGATCTAACAGAGGAACATAATTTTGTTGCTTTTGTGGCTGTTCTTTTGCTGCCAAAGAAAGACAAATTTAATTTAATATCTGACATGTTTACCATCTAACCTAAGTAAATGTGCACTGTAGCTAACTTACATAAAACTAAAAATAAGCATCGAACAGACAAAGAACCAACCTAATGCCTGGCTACATTAGTTTCCTATCACTATCGAATGAAATACCACATACTTAGCCACTTAGAACAACACAAATTTGTGATCGTTCAGTTCTTTGTGTTGGAAGTCCAGTTGGGTTCATGGTTTCCCCCATTCTGGGTCTCACAAGGTGGTGATGTCAAAGTGCTGGCCGACCTGGTCTTTTATCTGGAAGCTCTGGGGGAGAATTTCTAAGATCACTCAGGGATTTGGCAGAATTCAGTTCCTCGGGGATGTAGTTCTGAGGTTTCCTTCTTTGCAGGCTATCAGCCAGCAAATCTGAGATAATCTCTGATCCTCTATGTGACGTTACCTCTCAAATCTTCAGTCATGCTATCCCCTTATGTTATTTTGTAAGTGTCACTTTAGAGTGTCACTACTATCAGTATCTTCACTGCTTGTTTGCCTCTGCCCACCACAATTTAAGTCTCCTGAGGCCAGGATCTGTAGCTGCCTCACCCACTACTGCGTGACCTCAGGAACAACATGCCAGAACATGAGAAGAGCTTAATAGTTGCTAATCTGTGTTGTAGTTATTTCTTTAAAGGAATAAAATTAACAGTTTTGTACTACTTATCTTTTAGTTATGCCAACAAATTATTTTAATGAAAACTGTTGTAATAAATACATTTCACTTGACATGAAAATTATTCCATGTCTAAAATCTAGATTGGAAGGAAATCCAACCATTGATTTGTGCTCTCAGACTTAGAGCAGAGCTCCTCATTCTGACTGTATCCTAGAACCACTTGGAAGCATTGACAAGAAACTCATTCTCAGGTCCACACTAGACTGATTATAGCCGAATCTGTGGAAATGGAGCCGTGCTGTATTTAAAGATTGGCAGCACTCTCTGGAACTACCAGCACTTATAGCAAGACAGAACCTACAGCTGGAGAGGAATGGAGTACAGGACCCCATCCAAGCTTGGAGTGCCCTGGAGGAAAGGAGCCTCAAGTGGTCAAGAAATTCACATACTCGTTCTCATTTCACAATGTATTGGTTTGCTAGGACCACAAACTGGGTGGCTTAAAGAACAGGAAATACAGTTGGCCCTCCATATCTTTGAGTTCTGCATCTTTGGATTCAACCAACCTTAGATTGGAAATATGTGAAAAAAATTGCATCTGTACTGAACATAAATAGAATTTTTTCTTATCATTATTCCCTAAATAATACAGTTTAACAACTATTTACATTGTATTAGGTATTATAAGAATATTAGAGATGATTTAAAGTATATGATATAATGTGAGTAAGCTGTATGCAAATACTGTGATATTTTATATGGGACACTTGAGCATTTATAGATTTTGATGTCCACAGGGGCCCTGGAACTAGTCCCCCATGAGTACTGAGGGATAACTGTATTGTCTTATGGTCTTGAAGCCAGAGATCCAAAACCAAATTGTTGTCAGGGTTGGTTTTCTCTGTGAGTTGTGAGGGAAGGACCTGCTCCAGGCCTCTTTCCTAGCTTCTGAAGGGTGGCCAACAATCTCTGGACTCCTCAGTTTGTACATTTCTGTCGTCACCTTTATGTGGTACTCTCTCTATGTGCTTGTCTATCTCTAAATTTCCCTGTTTATAAAAACCAACAAACATATTGAAGAAGGGACCCACCTTACTTTGGTGTGAACCTACCTTAACTAATTATATCTGTAGCAACCCTATTTCCAAACAAGGTTGCATTCTGAGGTACTGGAGGGTAGGACTTTAACATAAGAATTTTGGGGAACACACAATTCAACCCATAAAATACACACATAAAATTAGACAAATTATATGAAGTGCCTTTCTTTAGTCCTACCCCAGAACAGAGGTTCTTGAGAGAGTAGAAGAACATGAAATGAGTGCTGGTTGTCTGGTAAGGGACACTCTCCAGAGCGAGAAAGGTAGAAGTGAAGTCCAGGCAGAACCATTTGGTCTCCCTGAGCTACAGAGCCAGAGAGAGGTTGCTGAAGCTACTTGGGTTTACAAGGAAGACTGTAGGAAGGGGGAATCTATGGGGTAAGCTGAGAGAAGGGAGACAGTCTGCCTGGAAGTGCCCTCCATGTCCTAGTTTACAGGCAGGGATGCACATTCACAGAGCAAAACTGCATGAGGCCTAGCAGAAGGTGGCCTTTGAAGACCAGAGACACCAGTGCTGGGGATGTAGGTGTGCTGGCTTAGCCAGTGTGATGAGGGCAGGCAGAGTCTCTTTGACACTCTACTGAGAACCAAAAGAGTTCAACCTGAGGAATAAAGGTCATTACCCTAGGACAAAAGACAAAAATGAATCACATCTACACTAACACATATATTAATTAATTAATCTGAGTCTGATCAGAAGGACTGGTCAGTGACTTGACTGTTTGCTACAGTAGCCAACACAATTAAAAGAAGAGAACTAGAGCTGGGGATATAGCTCAGTAGGTTGAGTGCTTGCCTCGCAAGCACAAAGCCCTGGGTTCAATCCCCAGCACCGCCAAAAAAACCAAAAACAAAGATACAGATTCTCTATAATGAATTACCTACGATATTTAGGTAATGATGAAACATTACTCGTTGTGCAAGTAAGTAGGAAAATACGACCCACAATCAAGGAAAAAAAGAGTGAATCAGACTTCACTCTTACATTCTATGGCACAAAAATTAATTCAAGATGTATCAATATGCAATGAAAACATTAAAGTTATAAAACATGAAGAAGAAAAGATAGGAGAATATTTTTATGACAGATGAGGATTTTTTAAAAAGTTCACAAGAGACACTAACCATAAAAGGAACAAAGTGTTAAATTAGACTGCATCAACATTAAAACCTTTTGCACATCGAAATCCACCATTTAGAAAACGAAACTATGGGCTACGAAATAGAAGTATATATGTTGATTTTATATACCTGGCATGTATTCCTATGACTGTGATGAATGAATAACTTCCATGAATCAATTAAAATAAGGTATAATTTAAAAATGTTTTTACAAATAAGATAAAGATATCCTTCATAAAAGGTTACACAATGGTCAATAGGCTCATGAAAAGACAAATTGAAAACTCCGGAATGAATTCACTTGTATTTAACATGGGTAACATTTTTATAGAGACTGGAACAGCTGGACGTGGTGGTGCATGCCAGTAATGCCAGTAGGTTGAGAGGCCATGGCAGGAGGATCGCGAGTTCAAAGCCAGCCTCAGCAACTAAGCGATGCTCTAAGCAACTCTGTGAGACCCTGACTCTAAATAAAATACAAAAAGGGCTGGGGATGTGACTCTGCGGTTAAGTGTCCCTGAGTTCAATTCTGGGTACAAAAAAAAAAAAAAAAAAGACTGAAGCAAAACAAATATTAGTAAAGATGTAAACAAAATGTAACCCTTGTAAATCATAAATAGGAATGTAAAATGGTTAAACTACATGAAAAAAAACCTGCTTGGCAGTTTCTTGCATAGCTAAAATCCTCATTCCTAAGTCTATTTAAGAGAGTTGGGAAATAAAAATTCTATCAATAAGAGAATGGATAAACAAATCATAAAAGTTAATAAAATGGCAAAATAGAAAATTAAAAAAAAAACCAGTGAAGTTCTGCTCCATTCACCAGCACAGATGAAGCTCAAACATACTGCATTGAATGGAAGAAGTCAGATAAAAAGATCACCTTCTGTGTGATTCCATCTATGGAAAGTCCAAGAACAATCAGAATTAATGACAGTGATTAGGATGGTGGTGGCCTCTGGAGTTGGGGATTGAGGACGAGAAAGGGGAAACAGGCACAAGGGGAATTTCTAGCATGAAAACATGTTCTCATCTAAGTGGGGGTGTTGGTTTCATGGATGTAACCTGCCAAAAGTTGACAAGTAATACACTAAAGATACATGATTATCAATGTGTATATTGGACTTTAATAAAATTGTTTCATAATTGAAAAAGCTGAAAATAGAGAAAAGAAAAGCCACTATGGCAAAAAGCACATTAAAAAAATTATCTGCTCTCCACTTGAACCAGCTTCATCGATGTCCTGTTTAATTTGCCAGATGTGTGCAGGCAGGTAGGTTCCAGGTGGAACACTATGGGGTTCTCAGCAATCTGTTGTAGGCTGTTGTAGCTATAGCTACCCAGTGGAACTCTGTGGGGACATCAGTGCCACAGAGGCAATGTGAACAATCATGGAGCTTGGCTTTCAGTTGATCATAGGGAATTCACTAGAAGTGGTAGCAGAGCTACTTCCAGATGACACGAGGCCTAGCCTTGTCTATAGTAGCCTCCAAAAGGAGTCAGTGATGTGGGTATCTTTCATTGGATTTTTGGTGAGTGTCTTGTATTTGTTCAGGCTTGTGCATTAGTTTAGAAGTTCACTTTTTGAGGAAAGCCAATTCAGGTTGTATACACATTGGTTGCACTAATTCCAGTGAAGCATCGATTTTTCAACATGCTTAGCTCTGATTAAAAACAATTTAGATATTGAGTCATCTTTAGAAGAAACCAACCTTAAAAAAAGAGTCATCAAAAATACAGAGCCTGATGGACACACAGAAAAAGTTGAAAAGAACCAACTTAATCCTAAAGGATGAAATAACTTCTCTAGTAAAAGAAGTAAATGCAGAAAGATGCAGACACTCAACACAAGTGAAAATAATAGCCAAAATTATAAGACTGATCAGTCACCAGAAGATGACTTAGAAGCCACCACATCACAAGGTTTCCTGAGCACTGCAGGGGCTGGGAGCCTACGTTCTGGACCTCACCAAAAGTCTGAAAGAAGAACTCTTCAGTTCCTTCCACTTAGAACCTGTGCTACCATGTTCATCCCTTGGTCGTCTGTGCTTCTGGGAAGAACCTAAGAATCCTCTTCACTCCTCATGGACTAGAGCTCAATTGTCCACCATCACATTCTGAAATCAGATCTGAGTTTTTTTCAAGGTTAATTCAAACTTCAAATGAACCAACTGTTGAACTTCAGGAATACATCAAGAAATTTGGAACTTTTTAAAAAAAATTGTCTCTCTTCAAAAGGAATTTTAATCTCATTCATTATTTTAAGAACTGATGGTACTTGAGAAAACAAACCTGTACTCAAAATAAAGCTTGATGAAGCTTAATTCTCAGTATAATTTTTTGTAAATATTACTTTTACATAAATTCTGTACATAAACTATTCTATATTGTTTGCATCTCTATGCCATATGTATTTTATTTTGTTCAATACAGTGTGGCAAAAAAGAGGCATTTAAAATGCAATGGTAATTTGACTAGACCTGTATTTTCTTCAGTCATATATAAGTGAAAAGTAAGAGAGCTTTTTCTCCTTAATAAATAGTTAAAAAATATTAAATGAACACAGCATATATCCTAACTGTAGATTATAGTACAGTGACATAGAGGAAATTTTATAGCATGTACCCTGTCTAGTTGATATCAAAAGTTATCCATGAAGAGTTTTGCTTCCTCAAATGTTGAAGTTTGAACATTAGAGAAGCACACAGAGGCAAGCACATGAAGCAGGTTTTATTTAAAGGTAGTAAATCAGACTTCTCCTGGGACGGAGAAGGGGGCCATGGCTGGTGTTCTGGCATCCCAGGGAGCGAGAGCACACTGCCCTTTTTATAGGTGAGAGTCTCCTTTGTTCTCCTGCTCCCTCCCCTCTAATCTCTCTCCTTCCTGACTACTTGACTAGACCCAGAAGATACCAGTGAGATGGCAAAAAGGTGAGAAGCAGATGGGCAGGGGTAGGGGCTGAATGGAGTGATTTAGGCAGGTAGGGGCCCAGGGACCATTAATTAGCAATTCCCTGCCTGAACCCTTTGGGAGGAGGCAGGTAACCTTCCCTGCCTGAACCCTTTGGGAGGAGAGGATCAAAAGGCTCTGGAGACACTGACATTCCAATCTCCCAGGGGCCATTTCCAACTTCCAGGATCCAAACTGGTCCCCATTTCCTCAATTTGACCCTATCACCTATAATTCTGGGTTCATAGTTGATAAAAAAACATAAAAGTTTATATTCAGTAAGAATAAAGACTAAAATAGACAAAGAACAAAACCTCTAATTTATAGTTCTTTCCAGAAGCTTTTAATAATCCCATTTCCTCCATATTTAAATTAGAACCTCTAGACACGGAACGTGGTACCAGCATTTTGTAAAATCCTCGAGTTGATCTTCATGTGTGGTCAAAATTGAGGACCACTAATGATTTGCAGATCATTATAACATAAATGATTTCATCGAAACCCATGCAGAACCTATCTTATAGCTACTTTGTCCTAATTATATATAGAATACATCTAAACAAAAAACACATAAATAAAATACAAAAGCATTGTTAGCAAAAATATTTCCTTACTGATCATGAGATAGTATGATATAATAGAAGATTAAACTTTGATTAAGTGATATACTTTTGATCTATTAGTAAATTAGCTTATGATCTATTAGTAAATTAGCTGGTATGGTATGGTTTGGTTCTTATTTCAACTTCAATTTCCTTATTTATAAAATTAAGGATTGGACTAAAATGTTTTCCAAGATCCTTTCTAGCCCTCAAACTGTTTGACTTTATAATGGGTAGAAAATTTTGGAAATAAAGTGGTTAAGATTAAATTTTTGCTTTCGGGCATTGGACCTTGTAATATACCTTATTATGAGAAAACTGAGACTCATTCCCTATCGAGACCTATAAACATTTTCTATCATTCTAATTCCTTAGCAGCCTCTTTTCAGGGCCTGGAATTTTATCTTTTTCTGATGTTATACTCTTAGACCCAGAAATTTACTCTGAACAAGTTTTCTGTTATCTGAATATAAGTAATCCCATTTTAACGGTAATCACCAATTATTAGTAAAGCCCACCAACCTGAAAATTTTAGAACATCAGTTCTTCATATCATGAAAGTACATTTTTATTCATCAATTTCATAAATTTTATACTTTTGACAAGAATATAAATTACATAAATTTTGTGTGTCAGTAAGTTATTGCCGCAACAATGCTGTTAAACTTCATGAGACAAAGCAACAAAAAAAATAACAACAAAACAAAAAAATACAGCAACAATAACAAAACAAATCCACAGTATTTTTTTGCTTTCAAGAACATAATTGGTTGGAATTCACCTGAGTTTCAGTTGATGAAGACTACAACAATCTGGGCTTGGTTTTAGTCCATGGCAAGGGTTCAGGTCAGCTCCCTATGTTTCTCATCCAATAGCTACCTGAGACAAAAACAAAACAAAACAAAACAAACAAAAAACAAATATAATATATAATATGAATGCATGCGAAACACACAATGTTGTGGTTTTTTTTTTTTTTTGCTTTTTTTTGCCTCTTAAGCTTTAGTCTCAGAGACTCAGAGATATGCTGTTTCTTCTGCCTGCATTCAACTGGCAAAAGTTCATAGCCAAGCCCATATCAATGGAGCTGGAAGTATGTTCTATGATAGTGGAAGGGGAGTGAATACCATACCATACAGTAGTTCACACTGTCATATCTAGCTAACTATATAAATGTAAAATGCAGCATCATGATACCCTACATGATATATCTCTCTGCAATTCCTATTTTCTTAGAATATCCCATCTCAGGAAAATTCCCTTCATATGTCTGCTTCAACAAATCTATATATCCTCTTAGCTTTAGGATAGTCAAACATGAGTTATTTGATTAGCTGGAAGGGTCCCAAGTGAAGGTGAAGCCACCCAAGATTTTATAGTTAAAATATTTTTACCTAGTTATGTTTAAAACTATGATTTTTGTCTCTATAAAATATAGCTCTGTGTGGCAAGAATTGATGAATTTTAACAAAACAACCCCAAAGCAAAAGTAACAATTAAAAACCAATAACTTGGAATTACTGTCAGATGGCTTAGGAATTAGAACTTATTAGAAAGATTTTTATTTCTCAGTGTTAGCTGGTTTCCTGCAGCAACTGTACTTATTATTCTAAAGTATAATGAAGAATTCACAAATTAAGGACTTCCTGAAGGTTGGTAGGCAGATTGTCTTAGTCAATTGAAAACAAAATGAAGTTGACACTTAACTGCCAGACACTGGCTTAACAAAAAACCAGACCATTCTGAATTCCTGCCATTGTTAGGCTCCCGACTCTAGACTCTTCTCTGAAGGTCCTCCCTGTAAGTTGAGGCTGGAGCTGGACTTCTAGAGTTCTGGTTTACCATAATGGAGTCTTCTGCAGCAAAATCAAGTCTATCATTGTGGGTCCAGAATCTTCCTTACTCCCATAACCTATTTCTTGCGTGTCCAGGATTATATGCAGGCTCTGGAGGTCTCCAGATCTCATAATTCTCTCTTTATTATCTACTGTTCTGAAACTGCCATGTTGGAGTAACCTGTCCAATGGACTTCTTTGTTGATTCCTGCAAGTACCCTATTTCTTTTTATGGGGGGTAGACATAAAGTTTTCCGTGTTTTATTTTGAGCCTGGCACATATACCCACATTATCTTGTGTGATGAACTAGTCTTCAGACCTGTGATACTACCCTATAATCAGTAGCAACGCCACACAAGTCAAATATCTGCATATCTACATATCTATCACTCCCTTTCTCCTATTAAATATCTGTCTAATATAGATCAAGACCCATAGATGCATCACCCTACTGGTCCACAGATGTTAGCCTCTGTAGCAAGATTTTTAATTGTCACAATAATTGAAAACACATATGAGGTACAGTGTGACATCACTTGAATACAATGTTTAATAATAAAGTCTCCTTATACATTTAGAATTTATTCATGTTTGTGATCTTCAAACTCCTCTCTTCTGGTTTTTCATAAAATATATAAGAGGCTATCATAAAATATATAAGGCACAGTAGTCACCCTACTGTGCTGTAGAATACTAGAACTTATTTCTTCTATACAGGTACATTTCGATATCCATTATCCAATCTCTTTCTAACCTTTATTTTAGTCACCTTTTTCACTGCTGTGACCAAAAGATCTGACTAGAGCAAATTTAGGAGGAAAAGTTCATTTGAGTACTCAGGATTTCAGAGTTCTCAGTCTTGGACAGCAGGATCTATTCCTCAGGACTCACGGCGAGGCAGAACAACATGGTGGAAGACCATGGCAGAGGGAAGAGGCTCACATGATGATCAGGAAGCAGAGAGACTCCACTTGCCAAATACAAATATATACCCCAAAGTGATATCTCCACTGTCCCACCTCCTCCAGCCCCACCCCACCCACATTCAATTACCACTCAATTAATCCTATCAGGTGATTAACTTGCTGATTGGGTTAAGGCTCTCACAACCCAATCATTTATCTTCCAGAACTTGAGCTGTCCCACACATAAGCTCTTGGAGGACACCTCACATCCAAACCATGACACCTTTTTGCCTTCCTAGATTCTGCTAATTACTGTTCTTTCTTCTTTAAGATCAACAATTTTTAACTTCCACACATCAGTGAGAAGGTGTGGTAATTGTCTTTCTGTGCCTGGCTTATTTCATTGTCCCCAATTCCATTCATTTTGCTGCAAACAACAGGATGTCACTCTTTCTGGTGGAATAATATTCCTTTGTGTATGCATACATTTTCTTTACCCATTTGTCTGGTGACAGAAATCTCTATTGATTCTACATCTTTGCAATTTTGAATGATGCTGCAATAAGCTTCAGAGGTTGTTGCTGTTGTTGTGGTTAGTTTTACATGACAGTAGAATTATTTTGACTTATTATACATATAAGGAGTATAACTTCCCATTCTTCTAGTTGGATATGAGGTGGAATTACAGTGGTCATGTATTCATATATGTACATAGGAAAGTAATGTCTGATTCATTCTACTATCTTCCCTATTCCCATTTCTCCTCCCTTTCCTTCATTCCCCTTTGTCTAATCCAAAGTATTTCTAATCTTCCCTACCCACTCCCTTATTGTGATTTAGTATTTGTGTATCAGAGAAAACATTTGGCCTTTGGTTCTTTGGAATTGGCTTATTTCACTTAGTATGATAATCTCCAGTTCCATCCATTTACCAATACTATAATTTCACTTCTCTTTATGACTGAGTAGTATTTCATTGTGCAAATGTTTCATATTTTCTTTATCCATTCATCTGTTGAAGGGCTCCTAAACTGATGCCATAGTCTAGCTATTGTGAATTGAGCTGCTATGAACACTGATGTGTCAGCCTCACTGTAGAAATGCTGATTTTAAGTCCTTTGGGGATAAACTGAGGAGTGGGATAACTGGATCAAACGATAGTTCCATTCCAAGATTTCTGAGGAATCTGCTTGGGATTAATGAAATCAATAAACTGATTTCATTCCCTTTGGATCTATACTTAGGAGTGAGATTGCTGCATCATGCAGGAGGATTATTTTTAATTTTCTTTTTACAGAATCCCCATACTGCTCTCCATAGTACCTGTACTAATTGACATTCCTACCAACAGTGCATAAAAGTTCCTTCTCTGTATTCTCACCAGTACTTGTTTTTTTTTTATAATATCCATTCTAACTAGACTAAGATGATATCTGATTTGGTCTTGATTCATATTTCAATTTATTTCATCAGTGTATTACAATTTTTATTATGGAGATCTTTCACTTCCTTTATTCCCAGGTGTTTGTATGTACCAATCATGGTTGGAATTGCATTCTTGATTTATTTCTTAGCAAGTTTGTTGTTGGTGAATAAAAATGGAACTGATTTTTGTATGTTGATTTTGTATCTTGCAAATTTACTGAATTTTTTTCTCATAGTCTTTTGATGTCGTCTTTAGGTTATCAGTGTTAGAAGCATGTCATTGGCAAACAGGAAAAATTTGACATCCTTCCTGTTTGGATGCCTTTTTTTCTTTCTCTTATGTAATTGGGCTGCTTAAGACTTCCAGGGGACTGGAGTTGTTGCTCAGTGGTAGAGTTCTTTCCTGGCATGTGTGAGGCCCTGGGTTTGATACTCAGCACCACACATAAATAAATAAATAAATAAATAAATAAATAAATAAATAAATAAAATTAAAGATCCATTGACAACTAAAAAAAAATATTTGAAAAGACTTCCAGTACTACATTGAATAAGAGTGATGTTATTTCTCGTCTTAGGAGAAACACTTTCAGCTTTTCCCCTCTTCAGTATGTTGTTGGCTGTGGGTTTGACACAATAGCTTTTATTATAATGAAGCATGTTGCTTCTGAAATACCTTATTTATTGAGAGTTTTCACCATGAAGGGTTTTGAGTGTTACTGAATGACTTTCCAGCATCTATCGAGATGATCATATGTTTTTCTGTTCTTCATTCTGTTGATGTGATGTCTTACGTTCAATGATTTACATGTGCTGAACTCTCTAGCATCCTAGGGTTAAATCCAACCTGATTGTGGCATATACTCTTTTTTGATGTGTGGTTGGATTTGATTCACTCTATTTTGTTGAGAATGTTTGCAACTCTGTTAATTAGGGATATTGGTAGTTCTCCTTTTTGTTTTTACATCCTTGATGGATTTTAGAATCAGGGTAATGCTGGCCTTATAGAATGAGTTTGGAAGTTTCCTTCCTTTCAATGTTTGGAATAGTTTGAGAAGAATCAGTGTTCTTTAGCAGTTTGGTAGCATTTAGCAGGGAAGCCATCTGGGCATAGACTTTCTTTGATGGGAGACTTTTAATGACTGATTCCTTCTTTTTGCTCATTACTGGTCCATTCAGATTTTTTATGTCTCCATGATTAGATGTTTGGTAGATTATACATATTAAAAAGTGTATCCATTTCTTTGAAGTTTTTCAATTTGATGGCATACCATTGTTCAAAATATCCTTAATGATCCTTTGTATTTCTGTGGTATTGGTTGTGATATCTCCTTTTTTATCTCTGATTTTATTTACTTGAATTTTCTCTAGTTTTTCCTTGGTTATCTAGCTAAGTTTGTAAATTTTGTTTATCTTTTCAAAAAACTAACTCAGGTTCTGTTGATTTTTTGTACTATTTTTTAATCTCTATCACTTTTAATTCTGCTGTCATGACCTTCGTTATTTCTTTCATCTACCAATTTGGGGTTTGGTATGTTCTTAATTTTTGAGTTCTTTGAGTTGCATTGTTAGATTTTTTATTTGAAATCTTTCATTTATTTTTTAATTTAGGTGCTTATTGCTATAAAGTTCCTTCTTAGTATTACCTTTTTTCTGTACAGATGTTGTTATGCTGTTTCCATTTTTGAAACAGATTTTGCAAGAAATTTTTAAATTGACTTTTTTATTTCTTCTTTAACATCATTCATTCAAGATAATGTTATTAATTTCTGCATATTTGTACAGTTTCTAAAGTTCATCTTGTTCCTTTCTAGTCTTAATCCATTGTGTTCAGAGAAGAGATGTATCTTTCCCAAGACTTAGGAAGTCTCAGCTATTACTCCACGGAAAGGTTTTCTATGACTTTTTCCTTTTCCTTTTTCTGAAAACTCAAAATTAGAACATTCATTGGCTTAATAATGCCTTATAAGTCTTGAAGACTGTCTTGATTCTGTTCTTTTTTCTTTTTGTCTGCGTGGATTATTACAAAAGGCCTGCTTCCAAGTTCAAAAATTATTCTGCTTGATCAAGTTTGTTGCTGAGGCTCTTCACTGCATTTTAAAACTTGACTTACTGAGCTTTTCAGCTCCAAGATTTCTGTTTGATTCTCTTTTTATACTTTTTGCTGAATTTCTCAATTCAGCAAATTTCAATTTCAATTTCTCAATTGAATTTTTTGCTATGTTGTTGAATTGTGAGTCTCAATTTTCTTATATATTTTTTGAATTTCCTTAGAAAATTTTTTTGAATTATTTTTCAGGCATTTTGTCAACTTCCTTTTTTGGAGTATTTGTTACTTTATCACACTTTTAGTGTCCCTGCATTGACATTTGTGCATCAGATTGATCTGTTGTTTCTACCAATTTTGTAAGGTGACTTTCTCAGTAAAAGTCTTGCTACTGACAATGTGTCTTAGGGTGTCAGTTTGGCAGATGGTATTAACTTTAGTTTCCATTTGTGTGCAGTACTGTACTTTCTTTACAGTTTCTTTAGCTATAAATGATAGCTTTGGGCACAGTGAATGTGGCTGCAGAGGCAGGGAAACCATCAGTCCCTTTGGGCCACCTGACCCTGGGGCCAGTCAAAGGCACAGGTGGGTGTAGCAAACACTCCAGCAGGCCAGGTGAGTGTGACACAACAGACCACATGGAAATGGAAGGCCGACAAAACTGGTAGGCTCAGGCAGGCTGCCCATCAATGCCTGAGGGTTGCATGGGTACCCTCTTAGGTTGTCAAGGATCAACCTTCTCAGGATGGACTGCCCAGCTGGATCCCAGGGCTGAAGGTGTACAGGTAAGGTTGCCTATCTGCTTTCTGGAGCTGTGGGAGGGTGCACAGGGCTGTCTGGATGTTTCTCAGGTTCAGATAAGCAGAACATCTCACTGTGGGATGCTTGTCTACTTTCTAGTACCATGGGTGGGTAGGAAGGGATGTCTACCTTCTTCCAAGGGGGCCCTGGAAGGCCAGGTTGCTCAGGCAGGCCAACCAGACCTTTCAGGCCTCCTTCCTGAGGCCCTGAGAGGGTAGTTGGGGTCAACCAACTGGTTCTCATGGCCAGGTCAGCTGAGCTGTTGAAAGTGAATGCCCAGTCTCTTCACAGGACCTCTAGTGGGCTGGGTCTCAAGACAGTGTTGGGTAGCAGGAACCTGGATGGGGTGGACACACGTAAGTCGGGCTCTTTCTTCTAGGGATTGTGGCAGTGTGATTCCCAGTAGCATCACAAACCTAGCTCAGAGACTTTGAGAGTCAGGCTTCTCCAGAAGTGAACTCAGGGGTTCACTTCTGGGGTCTATGGTGTTAGTGGTGACTGCACAGACCTTTTGGCTCTGTGCAAAGTTCCTTTGTTCAAGGGTGATCTTGGTTGGAAAGACAGAACATTCAATGTTAGGATGGTTAATTTGGGTTGTCACCTTGACTAGATTGAGGGATGCCTGGAAAATTGGCAAACCATATTTCTGGGTGTGTCTGTGAGTGTATTTTCAGAAAAGATTGGCACGTGGGTCAGTGCAGTGAGTGGGGAAGACTCGCCCTGAAGGGGAGAAGCACCATCCAAGAGACTGGGGGACTGGATGGAAGAGAAAAAAAACGGAACAATGGAGAAGTGCACAGGCTGAAGCCTCCTTGAGCAAATGCAGTCTTCTGCAGCTGCCACTCTGGACAAAGTTAGAATTTCCTTTTCTAGATGAACGTAATAAAGCAAAGGTCCAAAGTGCTTGTGTCTGATGAAATATCTTTTAAAATCTGAAATAACAACTACAAGAAGGCAAAAAATGGGAAGTCCGCTAATTCCCATGGCTCTAGTAGTTACCCACTTCCACACCCATCAATATCCAGGAATGGTCCAGACTGAAAATTAAACACCATGCCCAACCAGCTGGTAGGGCAGTTACAGTTTGAATTCTTAATTGCCTCCGGATTCTAAAAGAATTTGAACCTTGCTTTTTTTGGTGCTTCCTATCATGTTGGAACCCAGCAAAACCAGATGGCTAAAAACCATCTGATAGTTGGGTAATTGCTCGTTCTCCAAACACCATCCTCCCTCTATTAGGGATAGCAACCAACTTTCAGGACTGCAAACATGGAGGGGTTCCTTGTCCGAGGAAAAAGGCTTGGGAGCGTGGGTGAGGGAAGGCCTATATTTTATGTGCTCTCTGTTCTGCCCACCTCTTATCCACAAACAGATTTCTGTTTTTAAAAGGGTTAACTCTCACAAGTGTTTGTGCTAGATACTAGGAAGGGCTTTGTGAACTCCTGAGTGCTCTGAGAGAGAAATTTTTACCAAGAACTTGGATCTCATCTGAGGTCTTTCCCATGATAATTTAATTATGACCTAGATTTATTTATTATTCTGTACCCTTATTCTCAATCTGCATTTTATTAATCCATTTTCCTTCAAGGGAAGCACATATATTAAAAAAAGATGATTACCTCTGCTTTAAACCATATAACATAGAAAAACCATGAAGGCCTCAAATCCCATGAAATCATAAGAAAATTAAATTTCTATAACAATTATAACTTTTTCTGACCTTGTTTTATGGTTTTATATGTAATATCTATTCTATTTCTGATCTCAAACAACAAAACACATAAACAACAACAAGATTCCTGAAGAGAGATTATTACTATTTTACTAAATGAAGAAATAGAGAACTGAGAAAATTCCTGCAAACTGCCATCACAAAGCTCCAACAGAATTGGAGCACAGGTTCTGCAGAGGAATCATGTGTTCTTCTCTCCTACTGTAGGAACATATTTGAGGAGTGTCTTTATTAACCCTCTCATGAGGTTTCTTTGAAAGGCTGAGTTAACATGAAAACCTCCAATTCATCATTTCAGGGCAACATTCACAGAACAATTGCTATTTCAAAGATATTAAGTAAATTGACTAAATTGAGTTTTATATGCAATTGAAACATTGGCATTGCCTATGTTTCGTGACATTATACTTCACAGAAGGAAGCTAATTCATTATTTGGCTAAATTGGAAGAAAATAGATTAAATGTTTTATCTAAGAAGTAATTGCAGTGACCCTGCCAGGAACTTCCCTAAGCAATTTTCATATAACAAATACAGTTAGCCTCCTTTGTATTAAAAGATACATACATTTTAGGAGACTATGATACATTTTAGGCTCTCATTTATAGTCACCGTGGGCCGAAAAATACATTTTTAGGCTTTGTGAGACTATGTTAATAAAAGTCATTATATTTAGTCTGACTTCTCTAGGGAGCCCAGGAACTCCTGAACTATTATATAAAAAGAACATATGCAGGAGAAATTAAGTAAACCAGATGTTATCAGCAAAAAAAATGCTCAGGATTCCAAATTTAGTTTACCAAATTTAGTTATTGCCAAGTGTTCCTAGTTAAATTGCAAATTTTCTCAATATTGCAAAAAAAATCCCAAGCAAATACATACACAGATATTAAAGTGAACATTAAGAAAAATCAGTAATTATAAATATTATAATTTTAGACTTAAAGTTTGGAGAGTTAATCCCAACAGAGGTGACAGGACTCAGTTCTAAGTCCTCATGGTTGTTAAAAGAGCCAAAGAAGGGACAGTTAATTGTAGTTACTGATGCAGTAAATGTCAAAATCCCAATTTCCTGATCCCAGGGATAAATTAAATTCAATGGTTAAAAAATAAGAGGCCAAAGCAATCTGAATAAGAATTTTGCTAATATTCCAGGGGAAAGGAATTTGAAAGACTCACTGTTACTGATTGAGGAGTGACAATAGGAAGAAAGCCAGCTAGTCAATTATTAGCTTGTCCCTTCCCACGAGATACTATGGGTACCATGGTCACCCTCACTCCCTCCAGCTTTCATGAAACAATTAAAATAAATCAGGGCTCCCTTTTCAGCTATGAGTCTTTTGTTGAGATCAAAGACAGACTTTCAGTGTCCTCCAATCTGTAACCCGGACTTCTTACACAATCGCACCACATCACTTCTGCAGAACCTGAGCTTCTGGAAGTTTCACTCCTCAGAAGAAAACTAAGCAAAATATGTCCATGTCTACCATGGTAACTGCTACAGATTGGACAGAGTTGAGCAATTCCCCCAGATGTGCATGTGCTGGAATCTTGGTCCCCAGTGTGGCGATGTGTAGAGGTGGTAGAATCTCTAAGTTTGTGAGGCCTAGTGGGAAGTAGCTAAGTCCCTGGGAGTGCTGCCCTCAGAAAGGATTAATGTAGGTCTCATGTGACCCTTGCTAGTTCTCTCAAGGGTGGGTTGTTAAAAAAGAATAGGCTTGACTTTTTCTGTATGTGGTCAGTTTTTTTCTGTTTCTCTGCTTCAGCGAGTAGGCACTAGCCAGAATGATGGTGCATTACTGTTTGAACCCTCCAGCCACTAGAATTATGAGCCAAATAAACTTTTTTCTTTATAAAGTATCTAGCCTCCAGTATTTTCTTATAGCAACACAAAATGTACTAGGAGAGTCGTACGTATAAGAAAAGTACCATGTTCTATGCAGAGAGTTGTTTATCTCTATCAGACACTAGGTAGTACAGAACGCTGAGATTCAAATAATCTTACCACAACCATTCTCGGTAAGAGACTTTAAAGGTAGTGCTGAAGACAAAACAGTTTATAGTTAAAGATAATTTTCAAAAAAGGTTAATGACATAATTCCATTTTTCTATTTTTGCATTTGTTACTTGATGTCTTACCGATAAAAATTATCTATATGGAGATGTTAAAATGTTTCCCACATGTTTTCTTCAAGTAGTTTCATAGTTTCAGGCCTTACATTTAGGTCTTTGTTCATTTTTAGTTGATTTTTGTAGAAGGTGAGAGATAGGGGAAAGTATTATGTCCAGTGAAATAAACTAGACACAGAAATATTCTCTCTCATATATGGGAGCTAAAAAAAGGTTTATCTGAATGTAGAACCATTATTAATGGGGGCTGGGAATATTTCTGTCTAACCCAGAAGGTTCTCTTGTGTTCATTGCCAGTCAATTCCTCACCACCACCCCAGAGACCACCCCTTATCTGATTTTTATCACAATTTAATTATATCTTCTCTAGAAAGTCATATAACAGCTATCAGTAAATACATTTTTCCCGATAGGTAATTTTTTGCAGTATAATTTTTTTTTATTTTGAAATTAATCCAAATTATTGCATTTAGCAATCCTTTCTTTTTATTGCAAAGTAGTATCTCATTATACAAATGTACTACATTTTTTTTATCCATTCTAGGATATTCTTAGTTTTAGGTGATTATGAACAAAACTTCTATGAAAATTCTTGTACAAACACTTTTGTGGACTATGCTTTCATTTTTCTTAGATAAATACCTGAAGTAGACATGCTGGATTATAGGTTAGGTGTGTTTAATTTAATAAGAAACTAGTACAACTTCCCACAAAGCATTCTATATACTTTCATATTTCTCAAAGAATGCATGAGGGAACCCCTGGCTGAAGAGTTCCTCCTACTGGAGGGTGCAGGGGTGAGGGTATAGGAATGGAGAATGCACAAGCCCTCTGTGCAGAGTCTCAAGCTAGACTTCCTTTACCCTGACTGCTCTTTTCCAAACACTTTTCTCTTGAAGCTTAGCAGGTGGAGAAGGAAAACATGTACAAAGCTCAGACAATCCATCTGCACCTTATTGTTACCCATTCTCCAACCCAGGCAGATTCTAGTACCATGAGGATTTTATCCAGAACTCTCCCAGTATGCTCTGATTTGTTCATGTGTTTAAAAAGAAAATCTCCTAGTGGCACAAGTCACTGCAGTGTAGGGAGAGAAAAAAGACACCCAAAATGAAAACCTCTTTCTCCCTGATTTCACCTCTATAATGGTTAATTTGAATTGTCAACTTGATTGGATTAAGAGATGCTGATGATTAAGAGGCCTCTGGGTGTGTCAATGAGGGCTCGTCTAGGAATGATTGGAATATGGGATAGTGGAATGAAGTGGCGCTCCTCCCTAAGCATGGGCAACACTGCCCAATAGGACGGAATAAAAGTTGGAAGAACAAGGAAGCAGATGCAGATGCAAGCTGGGCTCTTCCTGAACAAGTTCTTGATGGCTGCCTTCATCGCCTGAGGATACTGGACTCTTGCTTCTTCACTCTTCCAAAGCAGACTCTTCCAGTGATCTTCCCAGTAGTTTCCAGAAGCCTTGGTCTTGGACTAGGGCAGCACTGTTGATCTTTCTTGTTCTGAGGCTTTGTGTCTTGGACTGCACAGTTGCTGGTTCTTCCAGCTCTCCAGATGCAGATAGCCATTGTGGACTATCCAGCTTCTGGTCGTGTAAGCCAATCTAATAAATCCCTTTTTATAAACATACTTCCTGTTGATTCTGTTCCTCTAGAGAACCTTTACCAATACAACCTCCATTATGCCCTCTTACATTCTCAGTCACTATTCTTTCCACCCCAACCCCTTTCTTCACACTGGAACCTAATTACATTTCATTGTTCTCAGAAATTTTAAAATAATTTGGAACACCCAGTAACTTCTGCACTTCCAAGTTGGCTTCTGTAGTGTGTTCAGCAGAAGGAGGTGGCAATTATTTCAGGAACTTATTTATTTCATTCATATGCAATTTCTATTAGTGTAACCACCCTTTTGGGGTTTAATTTGATACACTTTAATCAATATATAAAGTCATGCAATCTACCAATATCAGATATGAAATAGTTTTGTCACCCCAAAAGTTCCCTGATGCTCTTTTATATTCAGTCCCTCCCCGCTCCCCATGTCCCTGGTCTGATGTCTGATGGCCTAGTTTTGTCTTTTCTTGGATTGTATAAATGAAAGCATGCATTATGCAGCATTTCGTGTGTCTGGTTTCTTTCACCTAGAATAATGCTTTTGAAATTTATCCATGCTGGTAGATGAATCTGTAGGTCATGGCACTAATACTTTTTAGTATGAAAAATTAACTCAAAGATGTTAATGGGCAGCATAATCTAAATTGCTCTGTAGAAGAGGATTTTCTGAGTTAGTTTCAGAGAGCATCAATTCTATAAAATTAGATGCCTACTGTTCCAAACTGTCTTCTAATCCATTAATAACATGTTTATCTTTTTTTTTTAAATCTCAAAGCCTCAGCAAAGATTGTGTCTCTCTCTGTTTAAATGAAAGCATTGAACTTCTGGTTCAATGTGTACAGAGTTTCAAACTAGACTTCTGGTTCAGTGCTTTGCCGAAAAGCATGCTTTAATTAAATAATTTAGGAGATGTTTCAAGCTATAGTCCCCTCCAGAGATTCATATTAGCATATCTAAATTCCACCAAAATCCTGGATTAAAGAAATCCAATTAACACTGGTAACCCTACATTTGCTGAGTTAAACTATAGAACAGCACCATCCAATGGAATGTTCTATAATGATAGAAATTATGCTTGAGATGTCCAATACAGTAGCCTTTAGCCATATGGGGTTATTAAACACTTGGACTATAACTGAGGAACTTAATTTTTAATTTTATTTAATTTACACAGTCACACATGACCAGTGAATTTATATTGGACATTGCAGTTATAGAGTCTTCAAAGTTTTTCCCTACACTTCTTTTTATATCCTATTAAACTATTACTATCCTATGTAGAAACTGGCTACCTAGTATGCAAACCCAAGACAAAATGAAATGTGGGCCTTACTTTGTCCAAAAGGCAGAAAACAGTTCCAAGAAAGGTGTAAAGATTTAATTTTTCCTTTCTTCTGTGGGCTCTCTTTTGACTCATCATGAAGGTTTATTTGCTACTTAATGTTGTTCTAAGTGGAAAAAAATATTAAAATGGTAAATTATTATCTTGTAGTTAGGTCATCATTCATCTTTACCTTGTGTAGTATTAGTTTAAAATACAAATATGAGCACATGTAACTTACAACTGCAATCTCCCAAAGTGCACAATTCATAGTTTGTGGCTTGTACATATGTGTGTCATTTTTTCCAAACTTTGGAAATGCTGCACAAAACTTGTTTGACTTTTTATTTCTCTTTGGATACATACTCATTCTACCAATTCTTTATATTTGGGGTTTATTGAGTTCAGAAGAGATGAGAGAGCAAGGAGGCAAGGATTTTCTGGTCTTCCCCCTTTTTTTCTACACCAACATTTTCAGCATAGGTGGTTGGCTGAGTCAGGGAAATAAGGTGAGTCACAACATGAAAGGGTTTCTTAACTGCTTGTGTTTCTTAGGACATTACTGTCTTCTTCTTGTGTTCAAAGCAAGTTCTACTTTGAATAAAAAGCAAGGTCTTTCAGGGTGGCTAGTGAGTTATAGACATAAAATGATTATCTCCTGCAGTAGTCCCTCTTTGTACATGTGAGCTCACTTTCCACAGTTTCCATTGGCAGTAGTCATCTGTGATGTGAAAATATTAAATGGAAAATTCCATAAATAAGATTAAAAACTCTCGAGTTTTAAATTGTGCACCATTGTGATTAGTGTGATGAAATTTCATGCTGTCCCTTCCATCCTGCCCAGGATATAATCATCCCTTTGTTCAACGTATCCATAGTGTACACACTACCACCCCACATCATCGTGACTCTACAGTCCCGCATCACTCAAAGCAGACGAGATCAATAGCAGTCTCATGCTATGTCCCAATGCCTATGTTATTCACCTTCATCTCATTTTAAGGGCATTGTATTGTCTCACATAACCACAAAGAGAAGGAGAAGTATAGTACAATAAGATAGTTTTAGACCACATTTACATAATTACTATATAGTGCTATAATTGTTCTTTTTATTTTATATTTGCTCTTTTTATTTTATAATTGTTCTTTTTATTGCTATTAATCTAACTTATAAAATAAGCTTTATCATAGGTATATTTGTAAAAGAGGAAACATAAGTATATACAAGGTTCAGTACTAGCCTTGGTACCAGGCATCCACTGGAGGTCTTGGAATGTATCCCCTGTGGATAAGCAGGGAACTGCTGCCTTGGCTTTGCATCTTGCTCACCTTCTGTGCATCGTGCATCCACCAGAGTTCTGTCTTCATGGGGCATCGTGGATACTATGTGCAAGTGAAGTGGTAAGAACGATTTGGATGCCTGTGTCCTACTTGTCTTCTCTGCTCACGTGCATGCTCCATGTCCCCTTGGAATTAACCTATGAACGGGTTCAAAGATACAGTTATTAAGCACTTCAAGAAGGCAAGACTAGAGCATTAAACAGAGTTCAGGGCCTTTCTGGAGGAGTTCCCTGTGTGTCTACATATTTCTCACACCCATAAAACCAACCTGGACCCATTGAACACATTTTGGGAAGCACCACTCTAATTCAGTGTATGGTTTCCTCCTTTGAAAAGTGAAAATAGTGGCATTACTGACTTCGTTAGGCTGTTTTGGGAGATGAGTGATTTAATATGTGAATTAGTCATCAATTGTTAAAACTGATGTTTTAACAATTTTTGTTGTTCAACTCCAAACTCAGTGGCTTACTGCAGCAAGCATTTTCTCTTGCTTACAGACCTGTGGATATGCTGGGTAAACCTTTTCCAGGTACAGGTCAACTAGGCTTGGCTATGCTCCATATTTCTTTATCTTCTCTTAAAACAAGCATTCCTGGGGCTATGTTCTACTCATGGCAGATGATAGGAACACAGAGAGTGGCAAACTCATGGCACATGAGAAGCTGCTGATTATACATGTGTGGTATTGCACTGTCTCATGGCCTAAAGTCAGGGGCAAGTTTGTACTCTAAAATGTCATGGTACTATTCCTTGGAACCAATTTGCTAATTCTTCTGACTTTATATTGTATGTGGAGTTATGAGAGAGATGAACTTGAAGTTCATCTCTGAACTTTCTGAATCTGAACTCCATTACGAGAATGTGTGTTTGTGGGTCTACATTGCAAAATACTGGGGGACCTCTTTGGAGAGCTGACAAAATCACTCTCTGAACTCTCCACAATACAGAGCAAAGGTTAGTGAGGATGGCATTGTGCTGTTCTTGGGTGCTAGACCTTGACAGGTGTCATTATCTGACCCAATGGTAGCCTTAAAATTGGCCCCTGGGGATACAGAAAATAGAAGAGTAACAGTCAGATTCAGGGTGCTGAGAATCAGGCCTTGCCACTCTCTGTCAGCCTGCAAAAACCACAGACAGTGATACAGTGGACTCTCTATGCAGACAAGTTTGAGAGGCATGGTGCGGAGAAAAATTTCTTACCTTTGCTTCTGGTACTATTTGATAAGATCACTATAAAGTAATGAACATATGTTTGTCTTTTTAAAAGTACTCCATAAAGACGGTAGACTTGTTCATTTGATTTTTAATTATTACAATAAATACTAAAGTGGGGAAGGAGATTGATTGTATCATCTATGTTTTGTAAACTTTCAGAAAACCTTGAAAGATCATTTTCTTGCAATAGGACCCTCTTCTGGCCCATAGATTCCCAAGAAAGGAAAAAGCTAAGGAAAAAAAGTTCATGTAGTTGACATGCTACATGGTATATGGCTTGACCCATAGAATAGCCATCCCTGATCTATAACTAATCAAATTGCTGAACAAGTGTCTCTAGCTCCAGACTTTTTATGGATTCAGAGATCACTTTTCAAAGAATAACCAAGAGAAATGAGGTAAGGATCTACTCCACTTACAAAATATACACCCCTCTTCCCCAACCCCATGAAACCAAACCTTGCACCCTCATGAGGTAGGACTACTACACACTGCCATGCTAGCTTAACTCTGGCCCCTGCCAGGGACATTAATGTGGAGTTGATATGGTGCTGTGTCTCAACATATAACTCCAAGTGTATTGTTTAATATATTGTTCTCAATAGTGGCTCCATTTCCACCCTAGACTGAAAAGATCTACTCTATTCGTTCTGTGGCTGTGTATTTCAGCATTAGAGAACAGAAGTTCATAACCAGAAAGGGCTTTGATGGTTATATGGAAAAGTGGAGCATGTGTACATTTGAGAATTTTTCTAAGGAGAGTGACCACAGACTTCAATAGATTCTCAAAGGGATTCGTGACATGAAAAGTTTAAGAAATACTAATTTAGAATACTGTTTATAAGGAAAATAACTTCATATCCAGAAAAACAACTTAAAACAAACTTTTGGAAGCCGGCCTATTGAGACGCTGAGGGCTACAAATATATCTTGTAATGATGAATCATACTAAAATATGACTATGAAAATTTCAGTAAATGCTCACCCTGATTTTACTCCCAGTACAGATTGATCTTAAAGTGTTCTTAGACTTTCTATTTAACTCTCTCCCTCCCTGAAATTATCCAAGATACTAAGGGACTCCAACATCATATGTTTCCATAAAATGGTCTTTACTTTTCTTAATTTGCATCTAAAATATGTCTAAGTCCCTAAAGTTCTCTTGTTCTGGAGAATCAACAGAGTGAAACCATGGTCAAATGTGGAAAGTAGAAGTTTGATGCTGAGGAAGCCCTGGCGGAGAGTGACATTTTCGATCTTTAGGGACTTGTAAATAATTCTGAGCAAACTCAGCCCTGACCCAAGCTGTCTGAAGGTTAAAAACCACAGGCCGATCCTGTGTGTTCTTGAGTTTTCACATGGCTCCACGGTGCCTGCTTCCAGCTGGAACTCGACATGGAAATACTTACACTGAAATAACATTGGGAAAGGAGCCCCTGTGAAGATTCTGATCAAGCAGGAATGAAGAGAAACTGAAAATCCCGGGAGACTGCCTCATTTATTATTTTTATCTTTATTTCAGCCTCATCCTAAGTCAATCTCTGGGCAGATAAGGATCAGTATATGAGAGACATGTTGCGAGATATATTATTAACCTTCTATCATTTTGATAACCTAAAAGTGCTGATGATAAAGCAAATTTATCTGTGTGTGAATTGCTCAAGAAATCCTTCTTCCTAACAATTTTGGTATTGCTAGAGATTGCTATCTTTTCTAGTTCTTTTTCTTCCTCTTAATTTCTCACAAATAAGTGACATATTTTAGGAGAAGCAGTCCTCTCTTTGTATTCTTTTGGTTTCTTTCCAAAAGCAAGTCATATACTTATTTTTGCATAAAAATTGTTCAAATTAAGTCTAACACGTATAAATCAAAATTTACACATTGATTTTACATAATCCAGATTAGACTTCTAGGTTTTGCCAATCCATGCATTGCACACTATAGTCAATAATATCTTAAAAGTATATCAGCCTTAGCAACATAAGTGATAGTAGCAAAGAAAGCGGGTTTGGACATTGGGCAACTGAGCCTTTGCTTCTATACTTACCTGGCAGGTGTGATGTGTCCCTGCAGCACAGACTTGGGTCAAGAGAAATAGCAAGAGTGCCCCTTCTCCAGATGTTAAGTCTAATGTAAGTTGGGATCTGGCTTTGTCCAGTAAAAGAGGTGTGGCAGGTGTACACTGTGCACTTTGTTTATTCCTATACTGTGCTTTTATTGAATACTAAACCAATGGACCATATTTTCATCTTTTTTCTTTTTTTGGTACCAGAGATTGAATACAGGAGCACTCAACCACTGAACCACACCCAGTTCTGTTTTGTATTTTTAGAGACAGGGTCTCAATGAATTGCTTAGCACCTCACATGCGGAGGGTGCTTTGACCTCGAAATCCTCCTGCCTCAGCCTCCCAAGCTGCTGGAGTTATAGGACTGTGCCTGGCTACATTTTCAAATCTTGTAGCATAATTATACTTTGAAACTATAGTACTTCTTTTTTTTTTATTTACTTATTGATTCATTGAACACAAATGGAGTACAGCTATTGTTTCACTGGTTGTATACAAAGTAGAGTCACACCATCTGCGCGTTCATGCATGTACACAGGGCAATGGTATCTGTCACACATTCTGTTATTATTTTTACCCCCCACTCCGCCCCCACCCCTCCCTTCCCTCTATGCTATCTATCTTTCCTCCATTCTTGCCACCCTTCCCCCCCGCATTATGCATCATCATTCATTTATCAGTGAGACCATTCGGCCTTTGGATTTTTGGGATTGGCTGATCTCACTTAGCGCAACAGTCTCCAACATCATCCATTTACCTACAAATGCCATAATTTTATTCTTCTTTATGGCTGAGTAATATTCCATTGTGTATATATACCACAGTTTCTTTATCCATTCATCTACTGAAGGGCATCTAGGTTGATTCCATAATCTAGCTATTGTGAATTGAGCAGCTATGAACATTGATGTGGCTGCATCACTGTAGTAATCTGATTTTAAGTCCTTTGGGTATAGGCCAAGGAGTGGGATAGCAGGGTCAAATGGTGGATCCATTCCAAGTTTTCTAAGGAATCTCCACATTGCTTTCCAGAGTGGCTACACCAACTTGCACTCCCACCAGCAATGTATGAGTGTACCCTTTTCCCCACATCCTCGCCAACACCTGGTGTTGCCTGTGTTCTTAATAAAAGACATTCTAATTGGGGCAAGATGAAATCTTAAGGTGGTTTTGATTTGCATTTCTCTTTTAATGAGGGATGTTGAGCATTTTTTCATAAATCTGTTGATTGCTTGTAGATCTTCCTCTGTAAAGTGTCTGTTCATTTCCTTGGCCCATGAAACTATTGTACTTCTAAGGGAAGAAATAGGAAGAAAAGGATTGCTCCCAGATTTCCCTAAAAAACCCTCCCAAATCTTAGCTGAGTTTAGGAATGCATTTTCCTATTTTCATATCAAGGTTTATCAAGGCATGGCTAAAAAAAGTATGACATTTAAGGTAGACAATGTGATATTTGATGCATCTCTACATTGTGAAATTACTATCATGAGCTAATTAACATATCAATCAACTCGCATACAGTGCATGTGCGGGAGCGTGTGTGTGTGTGTGTGTGTGTGTGTAAGTGCAGTGTGAGAACGCTTGAGATTTCTTTTAACATATTTCAAGCATGTAATCAATACCTTATTATTCCTGGGTGTGGTGGCTCACACCTGTTATCCAAAGCACTCTGGAGGCTGAGGAAAGAGGATCCCGTGTTCAAGGACAGTCAGGGCAATTTAGCAAGATCTTGTCTCAAAAAATAAAAAGGACTTGGGGGGAAGGGATGTGACTCATTTGTAGAGCACCTCTAGTTTGAGTTCTCAGCACTGCAAGCATGTGCATATTCTTTTTTATTTTTTCGTGTATTGAGGCAAAATTTACATCATATAAAATCAACCATGTTAAAGTGTATAATTCAGTGGTATTTAGTAAGTCTACAATGTTGTTCAATCATCACCACTACTTCCAAAACATTGTCATCTCACCAAAAGAAAAACAGTACCCATTAAGTAGCCCCTACCCACCCCCACACTTAGTTGATCATTATTAACTGTCACCATGCTGTACTTAGGGTTCCAGAAATTAATTCACTTTAGGAGTCATAACTGAAAGTTTGTATATTTTTTGACCATATGTCCCCTTTCAGTTCCCCCACCCACCCTTGGCAATACCATTCTATTCCAGAATCTGCTTTCTTGAATGTTACAAAGTTACAATAAGCTTTTCTTCCTTCCTTCCTTCCTTCCTTCCTTTCTTTCTTTCTTTCTTTCTTTCTTTCTTTCTTTCTTTCTTTCTTTCTTTCTTTCTTTCTCTTGCTCTTTCTTTCTTTCTTTCTTTCTTTCTTTCTTTCTTTCTTTCTTTCTTTTAATTCTCAGAGCCTTTGCAAGACAAGTAGTGTGGCGTTTAGGGGAGACTTCATAAATGTTTATTTCATCTGCACAGTTTAGTCTAAAGGAATACAGGATTCTGAAGTTCTAGGCTTAAATTTCAAGCATGAAGAACTTGGGGCAAAATTGTTCAATGAAAACAATGTGCTTCCAGAATCCGTCTACTTTCCCTTCCACTGAGCACTCTGTGAGTGTTGTGAATCTTTACTATTTTCTAGTTGAGATTATGAACTTCTGCTGCATCATTGTCCCCTGGATTGTTTCTCTTGTTTCTCAGTAAAATGAGAGCTGCGAAGGTGATACTGCTTGAGAGCCCTCCAGACAACTTCTTTGCTTGGAGCCCCTGGGAATAATACCCACTATAAAGGAGAGACATTTTAGAGTATAGTGCCCTTGCAAAACCTCTTGGATCACAAATCACAACAAGGAGGGAACAGCATTGATTTCAGTCCTGCTTTTAGGAATGGGAGAGGAAGCAGCTTGCTTTCCCCTGGGACAGCAGAGTCTTTCCCCTCATTTTGCAGATGGGAAAATTGCAGACCATAAGTGATTGCTCAGTTTGACATGGGTGAGGATGAGAGCTGGAAACAGAAACAGGGGACATGCTAGGTTTCCTATTGCATTAAGCCTTTATTTATCCAAAGATGCATAAATTAACTTTATTTACAGCTCTGTCTTCTATTTGTTTTGGGAAATGACAGTTATATTTTCCCAAACTGTGATTAATAAATGTAATAAACATAAACTTCTCCTCATGGGATCCCTGTATATATCCAGTTTTCTGAGCATATGTATACTTTGCTTATAAAGGTCAATAAGCCTTTGAAATGCTGTTTTGAAATAATTCAAATATAGTGAAATCTTTTTTTTTCTAAGAGAAATCATATTTGCCATGGACTAAATTTAGATAAAGCAAGTTTTGTCTGTCATTTCAGCTAGACGTTGAAGATGGGGTAATGAAAATTTTATTTGAATGTGGTTTTAATGTAATATTTATATAGGAAGACTTCTTTATTTACAGAAGAATTCACAACAGATAGAATATTCTGCTGAACTATTTCCAAACAATTTTAATGTTTTAGCTCTTGACTCAAAGACAGATAAGAATAATAAAAGTATTTAAGTCTTTAATTTTAGGGGGTTAACGGCTTTCTACATAAACAAACCATCTTATTATGTGATTTGTTTAGTAAAATTAAGTAGCAGTACAGTTTAATGCTTTTTCCTGGATCTGGGGCACAGAAATATAATATTCATATTTTGAGTTGTGAGATAGAACACAGAGTAGAGTTCCCCTAGTCCCTCTCACAAAGTGATTCTTATTTAGGGTGGTAGTTGAATATTTGGGGCAACAAGAATATGCTTCAATATCTGCATTAATAAGAGAAATATCTGGGTCATGTTCAGCAGACTTTTCTTGTGACTGTATTTGCATGTCCTGATCACGCACAGCAGTCAGTCATGTTCTCAGCTTAATGATTTCAAATGCAGAGCAGAAAGTATGGCTTTCTCCAGATGTGCTGTCAGCTAGCAATTTCAAATAGGGTCCCTGTTGGTTTACTTAATATATAATTACAACAGTAATTACAGTCCATTTTAAAACAGGTAACTTCAAAAACAAGTTTCCGAGTACTTTGAGAGTAAATCCATGTCCAAAGACTGATTGGGTGGACACTCCTGCTTCACACAGCTTTCAAAACTTTTGGCACGCATGGGATCCTTGGGAAACTGGGGCAGTCATCTCTCTGTAATATTAGCCTATAGTTAGAAAACTACTTGTACCCCATGACCCATCAGGTTCTGTTAATGAACCCCACATGTGCCAGAGTTTATGTAATGTCAAAAGTAGAAAGAAAAAGAACGATGGCTGATGGTGAGGATGCTATTAATAAACTGAAAATATGATGACTTTTATATGCCATGAATTATAGCTCTGCTTCTAATTGTCAGTTTGTGGCTCTTAACCTCGTTTGCTTCATGGTTTCTGTGTTAAAACACTAGAGAAACACAAAAACGTGTGAGAGAAGATTTGTCTAGAAGGGATATTTCACAATAAATCTCCCATGTAACTTACCTAATAATTGTCTTAATTTTTAAAAGTATTTTGTAATGTCCTCAAGCAAAACAGACTTGAGACTCTATCTCAGTTAACTCTAAATTTGGAAAATTATAAAGCCTATATTAGATATGATAAAAAAATTGAATTCTGATGTATTTTATTTAGAGAAAAAGCACAAACAAATCAAGTATCATCTGCACATGAAGTGACAGTGCTTTAGTTTGGTATATTAACTTAAAAAGCCTGGGTCTCAGCATTCAGATACTTATATTTCATAAGCCCATCATCTATGTAGTTATATGTTCCAGTAAATTTGGCACCTGAATTTTTATTAACATTGACAACCTTTTAAACCTTTCATTAGATGCAAAATCTTATTTTATTTTGGATAGAAGAAAAGACTTATTAAAAGACTATTATCTTTTCAAACTACATGCATGAACCAGTAACTTGGTTATTTGCTAGGTATCCACATAATTGAAAGTTGACTGTGCAAGAAACAATGTCACCTGTTCCACAGAGCTGAGAAAATCTCTACTCTTCTCTTGAGTTCAGCTACCTGAGTAAAGCTGGACCCCTGTTCAGCCAGGAAACACAAGTGCACAGTGGGAATTGTGGCTTTGTGTGCATGCACAGGGGAATTTGAACCTCTTCTGTCTTCCCACCATCTATTCATTTTCTTTTCCTCAGTTTTTTATTATCTCTCTTTACTGAATTTTTCCTCCTTAACCTACACACATTCCTAAGTATCTTCTTTCCAAAAAAATCAAAGTTAATTCAACTTCTCAAACTTCAAAGATTTTTCATTAATCATAATGACAACTCTTTTCTCCCAACAAATACAAATGCTATTCTGTGGAGCTGTGGGGTAAAGACATGTCATTTAGTAATCGTTACACAAAATTACCTTCTCATCAAGAATAGGCTGTATTTTTTTAAAAAGCAGCGTAAAAATAGCTCTGATTGAATAACTTGCCTCAATCACAAATGATCAAAAATTTAAAGAACTTTTGCCCTGTCTACATTTTAAGAATGGAATATATTAAGTGCTAGACTGGCGTGAAGAGATAGATGGAAGTTAATTCTTTAAAACATAAAGTGAAATGTTACTTTCTAACTCAAAATTTTGAGTATTTGCATTAATAACTGCTACTTTTAAAAAGATAAGGACACCTGTCACTTGGGATTGAATTATGTCAAGGAAGTATTTCAGATCATTGAAAGAAACTCTTATTAAGCCCTCATATGCCAAATACTTAGCTTCAAGTTAATTTCAAAATCTATAAATATACATATATGGATATGTATGGATATATGGATATATATATAGGATATATATATGGATATATGGACATATATGTATATATGTGGATATATGCATATATATATATATATAATTGTTATTTGCAGATGAGAAAAATCAAAGTATGGAAGTTAACCTGCAAAAAACCACCAATAAGTAGTAGAACTGAGCTTTAAAAATCAAGGCCTTCCTCTGCCATAAGATTTTTCTCCTCAGTACACAATAATAAATTAGTTCAAAGTTATCAAGACATTTAAAAAGGGAAGTTTGTAATGAAAAGCATTTAGTATTAAACAGGGCATGACCCAAAAACAATGATTTATAAGCTTACTAAAATACCGAATTAATTTACTCTTTTATTTGTAAAGAAATGAGGAAACTCTTCATATCGAATGGCATTAAGTGAAATGTAATTCATTTTGTTTTCCACAAAATTTGTTAACTCTAAACAAAACAATTTCAATGATGATAAATATATTTATTGTTTATTTAGATGATTAAGCTTAGGCACTAAAAGTTTTTATAAGCTGATGAACACTGGTAAATTATTTCTTCCACTGAACTTAAACTACACAAGACCAGACCGCATAAATATATTGTCAAACTAACATTAATACACATCACCATGTTATCAGTTACATAATCAAACAAATTTATCAAGAATCCAAATATTGTTATACTGCTCAAAAGGCTTGTTAAATGTTAGATGTATGCTCAATTTTTTGGCAGAAATCCACTTTTTTTTTTTTGCAAGAATTTGGGAAGAAAAAGAAAAAGAATCACTCTTCAAACAAAAAGTTG
Source organism: Glaucomys volans (assembly GCA_020662805.1). NCBI lineage: Eukaryota > Metazoa > Chordata > Mammalia > Rodentia > Sciuridae > Glaucomys > Glaucomys volans. The sequence continues at coordinate 235,637 of JAJEJO010050221.1, forward strand.
TTGAGCAACTTCTGATAATTATGAAAAAAATTACAAGAATTTCAGAAATTAGGTGATGAAGAATTGTTTTAGCTATAGTAATAAAGCATCTCTACCTTTAAAAAAATCTTTACTAAATTAAAGAGCATATTCTATACATCTGCACAAGACAAAGACAACATTTTACTAAAAATATTACATAACCCCCTCCCGTTCATTTTTTTCAGGTCCTTCCTGTTAAGTTGCACCCCAGACTGAAAACATCAAATTAACTGCAAGCCTTTTTTTCTGTCTGGAGACATTCCACATTGCCTCCCCTTTCCCCATCCCTCTCTTCTGCCTCTCAGTCTCCTTTGTCTAAACTACTGATCTCCCTACATCTTTATGATATTCTAGGCTTCCATTCTCCTTTCCTTTATTTTACTCTAGTTTCTGTATATGAGAGAAGACATTCGACCTTTGTGTTTCTGAGTCTGGCTTATTAGCACAATATTCTTCATTTCTATCCATTTACCAGCAAACTCCATAGTTTCCTTCTTTATGGCTGAGTCGAACTCCATTTTGAGTATATAACACAGTTTCTTAATCTAATGGATTAATCTAATCTATTGACAGGCACCTGGGTTGATTCCATAATTTAGTTATTGTGAATTGTGTTGCTATAAACAAAGAGATGTCTGTATTGCTAAAGTATGCTAATTTTAGTCCTTTTGGAGAAATACCAAGGGGTGGGATAGCTGGATCAAATTGTGGTACCATCCATAGTTTTTTGAGGAATCTCCATGCTGCTTTCCAGAGTGGCTGTACTAGTTTTCAGTTTCACCAGCAATGTACAAGAGTTCCTTTTCTCCTGCATTTCTTGCCAGAATTTATTATTGATTGCATTCTTGATCATTGACACTCTGACAGCAGTAAGATGAAATCTTAGTGTAGTTTTGATTTGCATTTCTCTCATTGCTAGAGATGTTGAACATTTTTTTTATATGTTTGTTTGTCATTTGTGCTTCTTCTTTTGAGAAGTTTCTGTTCGTTTCTTTTGCCCATTTATTGATTGGATTGTTTGACTTTTGTTGTTGTCGCTGTTGTTGTTTTGAGTTCTCCATATATTCTTTTTTTTTTTTTTTTTCAGTGCTGGGGATTGAACCCAGGGCCTTGTGCTTGTGAGGCAAACACTCTACCACCTGAGCTGTATCCCCAGCCCCTCGGTATATTCTTTTTTTTTTTTTAATTTACTTATTGATTCATTGAACACAAATGGAGTACAGCTATTGTTTCACTGGTTGTACACAAAGTAGAGTCACACCATCTGTGTGTTCATGCAGTACACAGGGCAATGGTATCTGTCACATTTTCTGTTATTATTTTTACCCCCCACCCTCGGTATATTCTTGATGCTAATCCCCTATAGGGGAAGTAGCTGGCCAAGATTTTCTCCCATTCCGTAGGCTCTCTCTTCACACTCTTAATCATTTCCTTTGCTATGCAGAAGCTTTTAGTTTAAAGGCATCTTACTTACTGATTCTTGGTTCTGTTTCTTGCACTTTGAGAGTTTTCTTAAGGAAGTCAGTACCAGTTCCAATATGATGGAGTGTTGATCTTGTTTTCTTCCAGCTGCAAGGTTTCTGGTTTAATTCCTAACTCTTCGATCCATTTTAATTTGAGTTTTGTGCAGAGTGAGAGATAGGAATCTCACTTCATTTTTGTATAGATAGCTATCCAGTTTTCCCAGCACCATTTGTTAGAAAGACTATCTTTTCTCTAAAATATATTTTTGGCACCTTTGTCAAGAATGAGATGACTGTAAGTATGTGGGTTTGTCTTGGTGTCTTCTATTCTGTTCCATTTGTCTTTATATATATTTTGATAACAATCCTATGCTGTTTTTGTTATTACCACTCTACAGCATAATTTCAGATCAGGTATGGTGATGCCTCCTGCTTTGCTTTTCTTGCTCAGTATTGCTTTGGCTATTCTGGGTCTCTTATTCTTCCAAATGAATTTAATAATTGCTTTTTCTAATTCTGTGAAGAATGTCATTGGTATTTTTATGGGGATTGCATTGAATCTGCATATTGCTTTTTTGTAGCATGGCCATTTAGACAATATTAATTCTGCCTATCCAAGAACATGGGAGGTCTTTCTGTCTTCTAAGATCTTCAATTTCTTTCTGCAATATTCTGTAATTTTCATGATAGAACTCTTTGACCTCCTTGGTTAGAATAATGTCCAAGGTTTTTTTTTTTTTTTTTGAGGTTACTGTGAATGGGATTACTTTCCTTATTTTTTCTCAGTTGAATCATTGAGTATAGGAATGCTCTTGATTTATGAGTGTGGATCTTGTATCCTGCTACTTTAATGAAATCATTTATAAGCTTTAGAAACCTTCTGGTGGAGTTTTTTTTTTTTTTTTTTTTTTTGGCTCTTCTACATATTGGACCATGTCATTGGCAAACAGATTTTTGGCTGTTTCTTTTCCTATTTGTATCCCTTTGATTTCCTTCTCTTGCCTGATCACTCTGGCTAATGTTTTGAGGACTAAATTGAATAGGAGTGGTCAGAGTGGACAGCTTTGTCTTGTTTCTTATTTTGGAGGAAATGCTTTTAGTTTATCTCCATTTAGTATGATGTTGATTTGGGTTTGTCATAAATTGCCTTTATGATGTTGAGAGAAGTTTCTTTTATCCATAGCTGGATTTTATTTAAGGTCTTTTTTGCATCTATTGAGATGATCATGTGATTTTTGTTCTTAATTCTCTTCAAGTGGTGAATTATATTTATTGACTTGTGTTTGTTGAACTAAGCTTGCATCCCTGGAATAAACCCCACTTGATCATGGTGCGCTATCCTCTTGATGTGTTTCTGAATGCAGTTTACTAATATTTTATTAAGAATTTTTGCATCTAGGAATATTAGTTTGCGATTTTCCTCCTTTATGTGTCTTTGTCTGGTTTTGGTTATCAGGGTTATCCTGCTTTATAGAATGTATTTGGGTGTGTTTCCTTCCTGTCAATTTTATTAAATAATTTGAGAAAGACTGATGTTAGTTCGTCTGTAAATGTCGGGTAGAACTCAGCTGAGAATCCACCTGGTCCTGGGCTTTTCTTTTTCAGAAAGCTTTTAATTGCTGCTTCAATTTCATTACTTGATATTGGTCTGTTTTGGTTTTCTAAACAGTGAACTCAGTGAGATGCTATCTCTAAATAAAATACAACAAACAGGGCTGGGGATGTGACTCAGTGGTTGAGTACCCCTAAGTTCAATCCTCATACCCCCAAACTTACAATAAGATAATTGTGAGTATATGCTCTTTTTATTTAGTGAAACAATCTAGAAGAAGGGAAAAAAGGGTTTTGAAAATTCTATAAGAGGTGTTTGAATGCAGCAGTTCATTTATGCACTTTACCATAAGCAATGACATCTGAATGAAATTCAGGGTCCATAAAATATACTCAGAACAAAATAATCATGATGGGGTAACCAGGGTTTGGGAGTAGGCAAAAGTCAAAATATTGAGAGGGCATAGGTAAACTTAACTCTGAGGGTGAAGGTAGGGCTTCTCCTGTAGCGTGGCGGTGGTAGCTTGTGATTTTCCTGGGAAAGAAATAACTTTAGGAACTATGCCTGAGCAAAGAATGGGAGAATAATTTTTTCTGTCCTTACAGGGGAAATAGTTTTTTTTCTCAGACCAAAAGTCTGGAATAGTGTAGACTGGTGTTTGGAAAGCAAGGAGATTAACAATGGTAGCAAATATTTATGAATAATTTAATATAAACAAAGAAATTATATGTGCTTTACATGTGAAAATTTACTTCATTCTCACAATATGAAAAGGGTTCTTATACTAGCACCCCCATTTTGCAGATGAGGAAGAAAGGCAAATTTCCTGGGGTTACGCAGCTGGTTAGCGGTGGCAGTAGGCATAAACTGTGGCCATCTGTTCTACAGACAGATGTATCACTGCCACACAAACTGTGAGACCTTGAGGTGGGCCTGGAGTTTTAGCTGACATTAGGTGAGGTTGCAGATAGCTGTAATCAGTATACTGACTAGCATGATTTGGAATGTAATCAAAATGCAATGTCGTTTTTATTACTTTTATCTTTCACTGTTCCTTTAAATTTTAAAAATGGGAGACCTCTTCCCCAACCCTAGATGAAAACTTTGCATGGTGATGATGTTTCTGTCCCTCTGAGTAATAGCCCTGCAATGATAATATGGTAAAAACAAAGACTCAGTTTGAAAGCACAATGTTCTGTTTGCGAGAGATATGAAAACTTCGACCTTCATTTAAATTCAGCTCTGCTTCCCTCTTGCTTTGGCAGGAAGTCTGCCTTGGGAAAAGGTGATTGGCAAGGTTGGCCTCTCTGTCTCTCCATGTGCCTCCCCAAGAGCTGGCCTGTGGGGACAGGAAGAGAATGCAGGAGGAAAGGACTCCATTACACTGATAGCACATTCTTTTTTGTTCTGCATTTGAAGTTCAAAGATGATGTTTTCTCTTGTAGATAATTTTGTAGTCACCTCTGTCTGCAGGTCCCTTTCCTTAGAAGGATGCATCTCTGTTGTAGGAGTCACTTCAAACAGTAGAAGGAAAAAAAATAGTAGTAATGTTCCTTACTAACACAAAGGTCATGGCTGACATCCCAAATTAAAAAAAAATACATTAACAAAACCAAAACTAAACAAATTTATGTTGCCAAAATTTTATATGACCTGGGAGCCTTCAGAAATACAGACTCAAAGGCCCTGGGAAAACTGTACTTTTATGCTAAGTCTGATGAAAGAAGTGAATAGTCGTGGAGAAACATGATCAAACAAAAAGCAATATGATCTAATGGTAATACACTGGAACTTCAGCAAAACCTGTCCAGGTTCTTTTCTGTGACTCTCTAAAGCATTCGTTTGCCCGGTATATGGAGCAGAACACCTATCACATGAGTATCTTCAGAGGCAGAAAGGAGAAGTCATAGAGTGATCTTTCTAGATTTTATGGCTTGCTACAGGGGAAAAAATTTAGCTTCTATGGCCCACTTCCAGGGAGAAACTGGTGGGATACAGGAAGCGGGGTGAAGGCCAAAATGATCTTTCTTCTAAGTCCTTATTTCCTTAAGCTCAAAAACACTCTGCATGTCAAGGAAACACTTTTGGGGCATCATATTCTGAGTCATTGCAGAATCCTCTCTAAACTCTGCAGGCAATCTCCCCCAGCATCTTGCTGCTGGGTCCTTTTTCTTCTCCATGGGGCCCTATTTGAGCAGGTCGGAGATAGTCTGTTCCCAGGAATCCTAGTCAGCTTTCTTTTCATCCCTTGGAAGCACATCTGCATCCCTTACCCTAAGGAAGCTGAGAGTACAGGCTGGTTCACCCCAGCAGCACCATCTCAGCTCTGCCTAACCAGGTCATCAGGCCTTCTTATTCTCTAATGTACCAGTCAGATGTCAGCCCTCGTTCACTCTGCTGTCCAGATCTTCAGGTGATGGGTTCCCTGAGCAGCATTGTGAGGCCACCCCACTTGTTTCTATCTCCTTCCTGAAGTCTCACTAAATCCTTTATTCTCTACTTTCTCATATCTTCTAAAGCCTCCTACCGGGAAACAGGTTCAACAGTTGTTGAATAAGTTTGGGAGCATTTATTTTGGCAATCTGAGTACCAGTTCTACTCACTTCTCAATCTTACCTATGAGTCACAACATGACAAATTCCCTTCCATTTTCACAAATGCTCTTCTCAGTTTGGAATCAGACTTACTCTTGAGTCATAGCTCATGGTCCACATGGATGCCAATTTTCTCTGTATAAAAATTATTCTTTCATTTATTGTTGGGACCAATATAAATTCATCAATCTCCTTTAAAAAGAGATTATTGAAGTGCTTGAGTCTTAAATTTATGTAATCTGTATTATTTTTTCCAGAATCATAATAAATGCCACAGTAACAATTTTCTTGTCCCAAGTAAACATTGATGAAGAACTATTGCTAAGGAGTTTTTAGAAATTTAATGTCACAATTAAAGAAACCTCTTCAAAATAATGTGTCAGAATGGTTGGAAGACCACTTTTGCAAAGTTTGATATATTTATGTTCATAGGAAAAAATTTTTTCTTATTACTGATCCCATTATTTTTAAATTTTCATAGGATCTATGAGGAATCAGTATGTAGATCAAAGGATTTTGAATTCCAGCATGATCACGAACCCCAAATGACCATGACTTTAAGTAAGTAGGTGATTTCAGCTCCTGAAGAAGCTACACTGAACAAGTCTAAAGAATTGTACCTGACAATACCTGAGGAATTTACCCCAGCACACCTAGAGGAACTAACAGGGTGAGATTTAATAGCATTTATCACAAAAGGTGGTCATAGCAACAGCAACAAAAATAATGCCCTCCTGCATTTAATGGCTTCTTTTACTCTGTGAAAACGTACTGTGCACCCCTTATGTGTCAGGTCTGGTGATGAATGAGGCAGAAGAACTTCCATTTTCGTAGACCTTACATTGCAGCAGAGGGAGGCATAGGATAAATAAAGAATTTCAGAGAGGGATGAGTCACAAAACAAATAAAATATAAGGTGTGAGGGGAGTAGCAGTGCTGTGTTAATTGACTTAGGTAAGAAGACCTGCTAGGGATTAAGTTTGTGCATTTTGATGATCATAATCAAAACAGCCAACCAAGGGAAATCTGAAGGTGGAGAGTTCCAGAAAGAGGGAATAAGTACAAAAGCCTTAAACTTTTGTTCTTTGAACAAATGTGGCCTGTTTTAGGAACAAAAAAAGATCAGTATGAGTTGAGTGTCATCAGCAATGAGGAGAGCAGCAGGAGATGCAGTCCTGGAGGGAGACAGGGGTCAGTTCGTACATTATGCATTTTTATTGGTAGCTCTGTTTGGATATCAGGGAAAAGATCAAAATACAAAATGTGAAGTATAGTTTTCACTGAATGTGCACCTTGAAAAAGCAGAAAATAATAAGTCAAACCATCTGGACCATCTGGATAAGGAAAAAAGAAATATTCACAGGAGTGCAGGAAGAATTGTTAAAGTAAGTTAGAAAATCTTTTCTCTATAATCATGCATGAAATTGTAAATATTATTTTAATAAAATCCTCAATTTTGAAGAACTTTTATGCTCCATTTGGGGAAAAAGAGATTTCTTCACTATCATTTTTAGGCATGTATATATGCATACACATATATACATATATATATACCACACATATATATGTATATTTAGCATATAGCATGTGCTTATAAAATACCATTTGGTATTTGATGCTTATTGAATAGTTGTGAAAAGGAGCCATTTATTGTAGGTTCAATCTTGGAATGAGTTACCTTCAGGAACCATAGTTCATTTAACTGTGTAACACACTGGGGACAACCACAGCCATTGCCTTTCTTCATTCATGGCATTCTAAGCAATGTCCACCCCAGGTACATAGAACAGAGACAGGAAAAACCTCGGACTGCCATTAGACAGTCCAGATGATTTGGATTATCTTAGAAATCTATTTAATCGTAAGACAGAACACTGCTTCCTTTGGAGGAAAGCCTAATGTGCACAAATTAAAATTCACAAAACAAGTCACTTAGAACATGATTTCAAATTCTTTGCTTGACTAAAGATTCTTTGTCTTACAAGTTTGGCCTCCATAGAAGTATCTCTAGAGAAGCATTATTAAATTACAGGGCTTCTTTTCTCTTCTGATAGGAACACATTTATTTTAACAATTGTGCGCCCTCTAGCAGGTTTCAGTACGAGCTGTCTGTCTGTAATAGGAATAGCATTTCCTTGAACAGTTTTGCCAATTTGTATAAACAGTTTCCTTGTTTCTTTTTCATAAAAAAATTAGGTACCCAAAGTATGTCTTCTACTTGGTTATCTATTGATGTTCTTTCAAGAGCATAGGTTTGTATAGTCAGCTGTTGATTCATTATTTTTGTGCAGTGGAAAGGGCATAAATATTAGGGATAAACCACCTGGATTTTACTTTCTTTTTTCACTAGTTTGGCTATAGTGTTTAGGGCAAGACAGTTCTTTCCTTATCTGTTAAAATAAAAAAAGATTAAAGTGTTTTGTGCAGTACAGATTTTCCATAAGGATTATATGACTAGTTCTTGTGAAAGCATGCTACAAATTGTTAAGCAATTTTTTCCATGAAGCAAATGGTTACTCCTTAATTCTTCTCACCTTCTAGGATATTTCTGTTAGTATTGGGTTCTCTTATTTTCTAGAGACACAGCTAGCTACCAGTATTCTTAATGGTCCTGATAGAAGGCCATGGTAGAACAGATCTATTCCCACAGACTTTTCATCTTCCAAAAGCTTGGTGCCTTTCAGTTATTCTGATAAAAGGCAGAAAGGAACTTAGTGTCCTGAGACCAATGTCAAGCTAGATGTTTTGTTTTGTGGAATTGAACAAAGTTGTCTTTCTCTTAGGTATGTAGACACCTGGGCAAGGAGTAGGTGGAGTGAATCTACTTGTGTTAGGGTGCTAGAGGCTTTATGTGAGCTAGGAACCCCAAACTTGCTTCCTAAGGTTCAAAGTTCAGGAGACCTTTTGGAATAAACCAGCTTGTTCCAACGGAAAGTCATTTCATAGAAGAGTGAGAGGTCATTGATATTTGTAGAGGTGATCGTCAAGTGTTAATGATTAAATTGGGTCCCAGTCATTCTGTACCCATGATCGTGCTGTACTTGGTTAATGTCTTAGCTTTTTTCATCACTGTGTCCAAAAAACCTGAAAAAAAAAATAGAGGAGGGAAAATTTATTCGAGACTCACAGTTTCAGAGGTCTGAGTCCATAGATGGCCAGCTGCAAGCTCTGGGCAGAAGGTGAGGCAGAAAATCATGGTGCAAGGGTGTGGCTGAGAAAGCAGCTCAGAGAACAGCGTGTGGAAGCAGAGTAAGCTCTGCTCACCAGGAACAAAATATAAACTCCAAAGGCATATCCTCAGTGATCCATCTCCTCCACCTGCAGCCTTCCTGCTTATAGTTACCACCCCGTTAATCCATATCAGTGAAGTAATCACTGATTGGCTTATAACTCTTATAATCAGTCTTTCTACCTCTGAACCTGCTCACGGGTGAGCATTCGGGTCACACCACACATTCAAACCATAACAGTGAACAAACTTGAACATAAGATGCAAATCAGAAATAACTATCACTTTTAAAATATGTATAAATTGTTTACCTATATAAGAGCCATAAGAGGATAATCTATAAAATTACTAAAAACAAAACAAAACAAAAATTTACTTTGTGGAATTTGAGTAAGGGTAGGTCAGGCTGAATAGAGTGGCAAAGACAAACAGGAAGTGGAATTCAAAAATATGCTTTGCTAATAGGTTTGGTTTTAGGGCCACATAAATCTTTTACCTAATAATGAACAAAATTTAATTCAGAAAAGCATCCCCTAAGAATTGAAAGCAAATTAAAAATAGAATTAAATGTTCATGAAATTGTTAATGATTTTTCAGATAGAAACTATTCCAGATGATTTAATTCACAGTAATTTCAATGTATATTAGTTACAGACTATAATCTAAAGACAAAAACAACTGAAAAAGAAAATTTCTAAACTCTTTTTGGTATCCATGTGTTGTTGGCGGTGCTATTCTGGAACAATTTTTTGTGCATTATGAAATAAAGCTAATGAGTAACTATACTGATTTCACTGAAAAGTGGCAATATTAGCATAGAGGAAATAAGATACAGATGTAAATTCAATGAGATTAAATTTTTTTAAAAAGCCCTGCAGTACTGAATTAGAATTATAGATATGAACTAATAATATGATATAATCTATCTTAAATTTTTTATAAAGTTTACCACTGTTCACTGAAAAGGCCAAGAAACAGTGAACCACCATGGCAATGAGAACACTGGTATCTAGATTAAAGTCTATAAATTCAAGTTTTCAATACAAGGAACCATTGCTTCTTGGAGAAATTGTTGATTCTAGGTCTGAAGCAAGAAGTTTATGAGATGTGCACAGAACTTTTTATTAAAGCAGGAGACCTCGAAGGTATTTTTTTTTTAAAGGGTCGTGTCAAAGAATTGGGTAATGTGGCCAAAGATAGGATAATTTGATCATCAATACATAGAATAGTAATGTCAACAGGCTGAAATAGAGCAGATGTATTTAAATACATAAACACATAGTCATATTTAAAAAAACTTACTGGACACTTTTGGACGTTGCTAAATAATCAAAATATAATGCTGCAAATTGGCTAACAGAAAGAATTTCACATTTATCCTGTTTTCTACAAATGACCTCAGGGTAGTCAAATATTTCAGGAGGCGATATTTTTCTTCATAGGCATATTTCAGTCAGGGACTGAAGAAGAAATAAAAGAAAATCATTAGTTTTCAAATCATAATTGATATATTGACAAGTCTAAGCAATAAACATACACAACTATCAACATCTTAAAGAGAAGACAATCTGTTAGTAAATGTCTGGTGGAAGAACATAATGCCATCCATAAACCAAAAATATACACACAAAAAAAATCCAGTCTGAATCCAATCAAATCTCTACCACTTTTCCAACAATGTGGGGGTGTGGTCAAGGAGGAGTATGTTAAGTGACAGTATTAAAATGCAATCAGCAAAATCCAGACAACAGAAAACACTACAGGACAAACCATGTCTTTTCATTACAGGCAAAACAAACAAAACAAAACAGAACAAAAAAAAACAAAGTAGACTGGAAATCTACAGAGATAAATAGACTTAAGAGACCTGTTGTCACATACAGTCTTTGTTTAGATTCTGATTTGAACAAATTATAAAAAATGGAATATTAAAAATATTTTTTGTTACAGTTTAAAAATGAGCCCATTCATTGGACTTGGATTTTTATTTTTCTCAGAAATTCTTCTCAGGAGACTCATTTATTGGTTATGAAAATAAATACCAAGTTCTTTTCTTTTATTCTTTTTACTTATATGTGGCAGTAGAGTATATTGTGTCACACTATATAAACGTAGAGTACATCTAGTTCTAATTAGGACTCCAGTCTTGTGGTTGTACATGATGTGGAGAGTCACTGTGGTGTATTTATGCATGTACATAGGAAAGTTAAGTCATATTCATTCCATTGTCTTTCCTATTCCTTTCCTCCTCCCTTCCCTTCGTTCCCCTTTGTCTAATCCAATGAACTTCCATTCTCCCTCACCTCTTACTGGGTGTTAGCATCCACATATTGGAGAGAACATTTGACATTTGTTTTTTGGGGAGATTGGCTTAATTTGCTTATCATAATAGTCTCCAGATCCATGCATTTTCTGGCAAATGCCATAATTTTATTCTTCTTTGTGGCTGAGTAATATTCTATTGTGTATATATACCACATTTTCTTTATCCATTCATTTGTTTAAGGGTACCTAGGTTGGTTCCATTGCTTAGCCATTGTGAATTTAGATGCTGTAAACATTGATGTGGTTGCATCACTGTGGTATGCTGATTTTAAGTCCTTTGGGTATATTCTGAGGAGTGGGATAACTGGGTAAAATAGTGGTTCAATTCCAAGTTTTCTGAGGAATCTCCATACTGTTTTCCAGAGTGGTTGCACCAATTTGCAGTCCCACCAACAATGTATGAGTGTACATTTTCCCCCACATCCTCACCAACATTATTGTTACTTGTGTTTTTGATTGTTACCATTCTAACTGGAGTTAGATGAAATCTCAGTGTAGTTTTAATTTGCATTTCTCTAATTGCTAGAGATGTTGAACTTTTTTCATGTACTTGTTGAACAATTATATTTCTTCTTTTGTGAAGTGTCTGTTCAGTTCCTTTGCCCATTTATTGATTGGGTTGTTTGTTTCTTTGGTGTTAAGTTTTTTTAGTTCTTTATGTATGCTGAAGATTAATGCTGTCTCTGATGCACAGGTGGCAGACTTTCTCCCATTCTGTAGGCTCTCTCCTTGTGCTCTTGATTATTTTCTTTGCTGTGAATAAGCTTTTTAGTTTGTATCCATCCCATTTATTGATTCTTGATTTTATTTGTTGTACTTTAGTAGTCATGTGGAGGAAGGTGTTTCCTAAGCTGACATGATGGAGATTTGGGCCTATGTTTTCTTCTAGCAGGTACAGGGTCTCTGGTCTAATGCTAGGTCTTTGATACACTTTGAGTTTTGTGCAGGATGAGAGATAGTGGTTAAATTTCATTTTGTTATGTATGGATTTCCAGTTTACCCAGCACCATTTGTTGAATAGGTTATCTTTTCTCCATTGTATATTTTTGGCACCTTTGTCTAGTATGACATAACTGTATTTATGTGGGTTTGTCTCTGTGTCCTCTATTGTATTTCATTTTTCTACCTATTTTTGTGTCAATACCATGCCATTATAGCTCTGTAGTATAGTTTAAGGTCTGGCATTGTGATGCCTCCTGTTTCACTCTTCTTACTAAGTAGCCTACCAACCAAGAAAAACCCAGGACCGGATAGAGTCTCAGCCGAGTTCTGTAAGACCTTTAGATAAGAACTAATATCAATACTCCTCAAAGTATTCCACAAAATAGAAAAGGAGGGAACCCTTCCAAACTCATCCTATGAAGCTAGTATTCCTCTGATACCAAAACCAGACAAAGACCCATCAAGAAAAGAAAACTTCAGACCAATATCCCTGATGAACATAGATGCAAAAATTCTTAACAAAATTCTGGAAAATTTCATACAAAAACATATTAAAAGATAGTGCACTATGATCAAGTGGGGTTCATCCCAGGGCTGCAAGGTTGGTTCAATATCTGGAAACAATAAGTGTAATTCATCATATCAATAGGCATAAAGTTAAAAATCATGTGATCATTTTAATAGATACATAAAAAGCGTTTGATAAAATACAGCATCCCGGGCTGGGGCTATAGCTCAGTTGGTAGAGTGCCTGCTTCACAAGCACAAAGCCCTGGGTTCAATCCCCACCACCGCAAAAAAAAAAAAAAAAAAACAATATCCCTTCATGCTCAAAACACTAGAAAAAATAGGGATAGTATAAACATACCTCAACATTATAAAAAGCTATCTATGCTAAGCCCAAGGCCAACATCATTCTAAATGGAGAAAAACTGAAAGCATTCCCTCTAAAAACTGGAACAAGACAGGGATGTCCTCTTTCACCACTTCTAGTCAACATAGTCCTTGAAATTCTAGCTAGAGCAATTAGACAGACCAAAGAAATTAAAGGAATATGAATAGGAAAAGAAGAATTTGAATGATCACTATTTGCCAATGGCATGATTCTATATTTAGAGGATCAAAAAAAATTCTACCAGAAAACTTCTAGAACTTATAAATGAATTCAGCAAAGTAGCAGGATATAAAATCAACACCCATAAATCTAATGTGATTCTATACAACAGTGATGAATCCTCTGAAAGAGAAATTAGGAAAACTACCCCCATTACTACAGCATCAAATCAAATCAAATCAAATCAAATCAAATCAAATCAAATCAAATCAAATATTTGGGAATCAATCTAATGAAAGAGGTGAAGAAACTCTACAATGAAAACTGCAGAACATTAAAGTAAGAAATGAAAGAAAATCTTAGACGATGGAAAGATCTCCTATATTCTTGGATAGGCAGACAATTAATATTGTCAAAATGGCCATACTACCAAAAGCACTATACAGTAGCTATTCCAATTAAAATCCCAACATCTTTCCTCAGAAATAGAGAAAGCTATTATGAAATTTATCTGGAAAAATAAGAGACCCAGAATAGTCAAAGCAATGCATAGTTACTATTTGAACAAACTTTGAGTTGGCTTCAATTTCTGATTAAAGAGCTTTCCGTTACTGTTAGGGTCACATCCAAACTTCTTAACACAATCTAATAAGCTGTTCATTTCCTCCACCCCTCCCCACCACACTCCGCCTTCCTTTTCCTTTGTTCTGTTTAACTTTCTTCAATGCCCAGGATATCTTGCACTTAGTATTCTCTATCTCCTGACATCTCTCATTTATCTCCCCACTACCATCATCAATTAAGATCAATTCCTACTCATTGTTAAAGCCCAGGCTGTTTGTCAGGGACCACTCCAATGAGAGTTCAGAGTAGGACAGGTTTTTCTGAAGTGGTTCAGTACTTGGAGAACTTCCATCTGTAATTATGTGACTAGAATGAATCCTCCACAGGACTGGTGTTCCCTGCTAGTTACCCAGCACTGCAGTAGGATACTCTGTTGTCTAATATATATTTATTAAATTAATAAATGAAATCATCATTCTGTTTTTCTTATTGAAAAATCCCTAAAGTCATTTTTTCATATTTGACAAACTACACTTGAGATATTAAGACTTGTTTTATTTAAATTCTTAGCTGAGTTACTGATGAAAAAACACATTTCTAAAATCTACTGTTTTGCTTCATCTACTGACAGTGTTTTAATCAAAATGTCTATTGCGTGAGTATAACTTTCAGTTTTAAGTAAAATGAGAAAAGAAACAGAACAGTTTTGACTCTTTGTAGACAGAAGTGACAAACAATGAGATTGTCAGATATTTAAACACAGATATCTTGGCTCCAAATTTAGCTCCACTGTTTGCAGGATCCCCATCCATCAATTATGTCAGTATTTTGCATTGCGGTCCAAGATCACCAGATTTCTACTTCTAAGTTTGTAGAACAGCTTCATTATTTTTTTCTTAAAAAACATCTCTTTAAAATTACGTGGAAACTCATGTTTATTATAAAATAATCAGGAAATATAAAGAAATAAGAGGAATAATTTCCAACATGCTCACTCCCCAGAGAAATCCTCAGTTGATGTTTGTTGTATAATCTAAACAATTTTTCTATTTTCATAGAATGTATTATTGTTTATAATGTAATTTTTTTATTCCAACTTTATTGCAATTACTTTGTCTGGTAAGGAAGGGAAATCTTCTGTTTTCAGGATCGGGAGGTTTGGTTGTGTGTTTCTCAGCACGTGCTCCCTGGGCTGAGTTATGCCTGCCTGCTGTTTTGTTTTTCTAGAACAATATGAAACTTTTGATAAAAACCTGCCCATAACTAGGGTGGTTAATATATGACACACAACTTTCTGCTTTTTGTGGAAACATGGAGACCCAATGTCTCTACACTGGAACTGACTGATTCCTTAGTGACTTTTGTGGGACTGATCTTAAACACTATCATCTGGAATTCATTAGTCCTCAGTAGAACTGTGTCCAAAATTATAAGCTTTCATACTACAATTTCTATTGGAATGCATCAATGTTCAAACTTCCCTGTAAATTTAATTTATTTCAAATCCTTTGATTCTTAAACTCATTTGATTTGTCCTCAGAGTTCGCCAACTCTGTTTCTTCTGGTTGTGATTATTTCACTAGACTTGTGAGGAACACCCATCATCTGCCAGTTGGCTTACAGTTAAGCATGAACAAACCAGATCCATTTTTGCATCTGAAAATACTAAGAGGTATCACTGCTTATCACATTGGGAAATGAAGAGTTGTCTTCTCCAAGCCAAACAAAGCAAAACAAAATATTAGCAACAACAGTTGGTCCTCTTTCAGTGCTTGAGTATCCCAAACAGATGAGGGTCTATTTTATATCATTACGTTCTTTCCATTCATTGGCTCAATATTCAAATACCTTTCCCATGTAGATAGGCTTATTTTTTTCTCCCACTTCTCAAAATAAATCATGTGAATAAAATATGTACCCCAAGAACAGGATAACTTACATTGTACAATCAGTTTATGATGAAAGAAGTGGACAAAACCCACATAGATAATCACTAGGATAAATGTGATAAATGATTCATTCATTCTGGTCATCTTTATTCTTAATCCTTGGGCCTGGGACACAAATTTTTTGAAAATATGCATTTATGTTCTTTAGTCTATATCTTGTGAATGTTTTGTGCTGAGTTTTATAGGCCCAAACTTCTGAAATAACTATGGTGCAAGACAGAACGCTACTTCCACAATTTAATTTCACAATTAAAGAAACCTCTTTAAAATAATGGAAACTACAATTCAGTGGAAACTACAAAGTCCAGGCACCAAGTAATGGAAATTTCATTTCAGTTACATATTGGCACGTCATGCGTTTTAATTGCTTCCATAGTTCACAGAGACAATGCACATGTAAACATGCACTCAAATCTTGGTTGTTTCAGAAGAATTCTCCTCTTCATCATCCAATGGTACTTCTAACCAGAAAAAAGAGAAAGCAGGACTGGTCCTATCAGGACCCAAAGTTCCTTTTCATGATTGTCTTTGCTCACATTCTTCTGCCTACCTTGCTGAACTGCTGCCAACAAATGTCAATCACCAACCAGGCAGACTGGAAGAAGAACTAAGAACTGCCTGACTACTATAAAAGGAAGCTCCATCAGCCTCACGTGGTCTCCTTCGACCCAAAGGGAACTGTAGAGAACTGGGAGGCCTGGAAGGCAGGCAGAGGTATGCAACTGACAAACACATCTAAGAAAGATGCATCCAAGCTTTCTGGAAACTGTTTCAAATTAGAAAGAATCATAAAGTGAATAATGTTTCCATAGCAACCTCTCCTGCTGTGTTGAATCCCAGGAGACAGAACAAACCCAGCTGTGTATGTGTGCAGGGTCATTCTGAAGATCTCTAGGTCCATAGATACAGTGTATTTCCTGGGTTCTGATCTACAGTTAGGCTTATTTTCTCTCCCACTTCTCAAAATAAATCATGTGAATAAAATATGTACCCCAAGAATATGATGACTTACATTGTATAATCAGTTTATAATGAAACAAGTGGAGAAAAGGCACCTAGGTTTCCCATCTTGGGAAACTCTTATTTATTAATATGGTTTTGGGTGTTCATGGCATTTGTACTGATGCCATATATGCTTTTTAATTTAATAATGACACTGTAAAGTGCCTACTATTTGGTAGGCACTGGGGTGAACCCTTTCTTATTTTTGTAAACCCTCATAAGAAGCCTATGAAGACAATTTTATTGACCTCATTTTACAGATAAGGAAGCAGAGAGAATGAGTTATCTAAGATTACATAGCTAAACAAAAACAGGAACTGGGCAAAATCTTCATGGCAATTCCATCTGCCTTAAAAATCCTTGCTTCATATTGATGAGTTCAGTAGTCAAGATGTCATTCTCTACCCTTCCCCCAACTTCTCCACCCCCTACCCCGCGACCCCTGTCTGCTTCCCAGCTGCCATGTGCTGAGCAACTTTCCACCTCTACATCCTTCTGCCACGATGATTTAGCCTTGGAGCCGGCCGACCATGTGATGCGGCTGTGGGGATGTAGAAAGAAGTCACTGAGGTGTATGCTCCCTAGGCTGCAGAAAGGTAAAATCCTTGACTGCACACTCAGGATTATTCATGCCTATGGAGAAAACTCCCAAGTGACCTGACCCGCCAATGACATTGCCCCAGGTGAGCTTCGCTAGTCTTCTCTCTCCCTCCTCCCTTTGGTAAACTGTGTGACTCCTCATTGGACCATCCTTTTAGACTATCATGTTACACTACCAGTTCTTTGTTCTCAAACTCCCCTCTTCTATAAAACTGCTTCAATTCTTTAATAAATTTGAGACTGGTCCAGAACTTGCTGTCCCGAGGGTGTTGGTTACCTTGTTGGCCTTACTCCCTCCAGAAGGGACAAAGACCCCACAGGCTGAGGCCTAGCCAAACGGTGGCAATAGGTCGAGGCCTAGCTAAACAGTTACAACATGAGGCCTCTGAAACTGATGAAAAGCATGAAGCTGCTGGCCCGAGCCAAGCACTCACCACACAGCATCAGGGAATGACAGCAAGGCTGCATATGGTGATGATGTGGTTATGTCATCACAAACAGGACAGAATAAAAAATCTTATTTGGTTGCTTCATTATAAAGTCATGTGAATAGAAAAACAACATTATACAAGTAGGTACAGGATCCAGCTCAGGGATAGAGAAGCCAGTAGACCAAGGAGCTCTCCCTTTAAGCTCTGCCCACCAAGAACCTGGGGGGCTGATCTTGATGGCCTGGAAGACACTCAGGAGGCAGGTGCTGCCCGTAGGCACACCTTGACCACTCTGTGAGGATAGAAAAGTAGTTTGCATCCAGAATCACTGAAGAAACATTTCAAACCTAAAGCTGCCATTGTCAGGGGTACTTTTTTACACAAGTTAAAGGTTGGCTACCACCAAGTGCTAAAGAATCAAGTCTGTGGGCCTCACCCAGCAAAGTAAAGAAATGAATCTGCAGAGATGGCTGCTGTGAAGGCGACACACCTGGTGACTTCTAGAATTTTCACCACGCCCGGCAGGCACTCCAATGACTCTGCAAAATGGTACATCGAGGTTAAGTATTTGTCTTAATTCATACTCTGATTAGGTGTAGTGTGGAGTCTTGAGATTGGCTGAAGGGAAACAGTTCAGTGACCAACCATGCTTCCCTGAAGGCTAGTCAACTGGGTTCTTCATGCAATCCAGCTTTGTGTTTAATTTTCAAACACTTATTGTCTTTCACTGGCGGTATTTTAAATTTTTTATTGCAACAAGTTTGCACTTATATGTAAATTCTTCTTTTGTAGGTCAGTAACAACTATGTGAAGATTTAAATATCTTAATAATTGTAGATGCACTGAGGGAAGTATAATAATGGAGACACCTGACCCATGGTGAGTTATGTGCAATGAGACAATACTGGTTTCACATCAGAATACCTATCACATGAATCATTTAACCTTATGTTAGAAAAAAAAGTAAAATAGCATTTAGCATGAGCATTGTTCAACAATCACATACCATGTCCTACGATTTGGGACATAAAAGCACCAACAGATGATAAAAGTATGTAGGCTTAGAAACAAAATTAATGTTGATTTCAGATCATCTACTTATGGATTCATTAATATCTGAATTAAGTACGACTGCAATCAAGAAACAAGATTGGTAAGCGATGTTGCAATAGGAGCTATATATGTAACCTGGCATATGTATAGCATGAAGACTTGTGCATTTAAGAAATTGAAATGGTGCATGTTCTGCTGTGATTTGAACATATACATTTAATAGACCTATTCTTTATAGAAGTTTTAGGGTCACAGAAAAATTGAGCAGAAGGTGAAGAGATTTCCTGTATGCCTGCTGCACATTCGTAGACTCCTCTACAATCAATTTCCTACACGAGTGGGGAATTCGTTAACGTTCTTCAACAGGAACAAGATGATATATGTCTGAAAGATGGTGTGGGAAGCCAATAATAATTATATTCACTTTTCTGTACACGTTCCTTACCACTTTAAGAGGGAAATAACCTCACCACAATCATAGACGACTAATGTCTTAAAGATTGGTGCAATTACTGTCTCCATTAATTGCATCACAGCCAGAGTTAGAGAAAACTTTCTATTCATGCAATCACCATTCAGAACTTTTCCACACAGTAGTAAATGATTCCTGTAAATTCTTCCTAATCTTTACAACACACCTAGAAAAATAATAGATCCAGCTCTAGAAATCCCAGAGATTTAGGTGAGGATTCCCATAATGGAGGCAGAGCAACAGACTGATTTTAATACAACAGCCTTATACACTTTGAAAATCAGTTTCATTTTCACTTGGACAAAACTACAACATTCATTGTCAGTCAGGATTATATTAAATTAAAGATTGAGCCATCAGGGATTGGAAAAGGGTCTAGAATCCCATTTCTGTTATTGCCTGAGCCCACTCTTCAGAAATTTTTCTGCTTCCTGTGTGGCTTTGGCATTCAACCAGGTTCAATCCAGAGTTCACTCTTCTGACACAATCACTTATCCAGACTTCCGAAATGGATTTTCCCTCACAGGCTCTGCTTCTCAGAATATCATCAGAAATACAGGGCTCTTTGTATTTGCCAGGATGGTGACCTTAGTGCAATGGTCTCTATGATCAGGATGTGTGCTGCAGGGGCTAGTTTCTGAGATATGGGTCAGTGATTGTGTGACCTCCTCTCTTCTTGAACCTGTAGGAGAAATGGGTGTGCAGGTTTGAGGAGCTGAGGACATTTCTGAAAACCTTTTCCCCAGATGACATTTATCAAAAACTGTTTTAAGTTTCTCACTAGTGTTTCCTAAGGGATACTGGAGTGTTTGGAGAGACTCTTACTTATCCACAATCCCTGACGGCAGATAGCATCCCACACTGAGGAGAAGATAATACTGAGGTCTGGCATGTACAGAGCTGGAAGGAAGCTATGTGTGTCATATTGTATTCCTTGCCCCATTGTGGTTTGGATCTTGAATGTCCCCTAAAGTCTCACATGTTCAAGGCTTGGGGTGGGGCAATGTTCAGAGGTGGGGCTTTTTGGGAGTGATTAGATCATGAGGATTCTGGCCTCGTCTGTGAATTAATGCACTGATGGCTGAACATACTCCTGGGCAGTGGTGGAAACTGTAGGTGGTGGTCCATGATTGGAGGAAATGGGTCACTGGGGATTCCCTAGACTCTTTTCTCCCCCTCTCCTCTTTCTGGTCTCTCTCTCTCTCCTCTCTCTCTCTCTCTCTCTCTCTCTCTCTCTCTGTCTTTCTTCCTTCCTCCCTCTCTCCCTTCTTCCTCTCTGCCATGAGCAGAGGACCTTTCCTCCACCATGCCGTTCCACCTCACATCAGGTCCAAAGCAATGGAACCACCCAACCATGGACCAACACACAAAACCATGAGCCAAAATACACCTTTCCTCATCCAAACAACTATAAAGACGAAAGATTTTATTTGCTATCTTTTAGATATTTTTACTAAAATTTAGAATCTCTGTCCACTAGAGATGTGGCCTTCATTGAAGTGATGCTGTCTTAGCAGCAGGTTTGGACCTACTCCTATTTGGGTATGAGGGGATGCCTCTTTACCAGTTTGAGCCCTGGGTGTGTTTCAGTTGTTTTACTTTCATTGGAAAGCACTGATAGGAAAGCACTGGTGAAGGGGAGGGATTGGGGAGAGCAGCCTGGTCCTTTCACTTATCTGCTGCCTCCCATTCCCTAGCCCCAGATTGTGTCATACCAGCATTCATGGGAGTGCCATAGTCTTAGAGCTACAGGAGGAGATCAAAAAGGGTACAGTAAGTGGCTCAATAGGAAAAGCAAAACACAGCATGACTGTGGAACAAATTCCACCAGTCACGGCCTTGAGGATTCCCTGTGGATTATTGAGAGGAGCTCCTAACAGGCACTGGGTTGCTGCTACTCTAGCAGGTGAGGATGTACAGATGTGATTATTAGGTAACTCAGCTAATGTGACCTCAGCTAACCTGACTGGCCAGGTAAGCCTGAATATCCATGTTACACTTATAAGTCCATTCTTTTAAAAGATAATATTTAAGGTTATTTATATAACACAGAATATAATGCAAACAAAGTCAATTTTTATTGATAATACCTCTAGATTGGTGAGAAAAATACTACACTATAGTTTTGACTATATAATCAATTTCTAACCCTGATTCAGCCCCATATTTTTGGCAGTGATAAACCAGGCTTACCAAATGAGACCAGGATTGTGAATAGAAACAAACTGATGGGCAGAACAACTTATTCAGTGCACAGGCCAGAGAATGCATGAGTTTCTGTAGGCAAAGTGTCAAGTCAATAAAAGTCCTAAAGGCAAGCCTAGATCAAAGTACAATGTGTCCTGTCAACCTGGAAGACACAAGAATATTGTTTGAGATTTGATTTGTTGGCCTGTGATAAGGATTTGGAGAATTAAACTGAGTGGGAACACGGTGTAAGATTTATAGTCAGTGTCCAGAGTTCCATGCAGGACAGAAGATACAGGAAGCAAAGAGGCTTGGCTGGAGATGAACGTAGAATAAGAGAAGGGAGCTAGTCTAGTAACTAATCACTGGAAATCAGCAAAGAGATACTAATCTGTGTGAATCCATAATCAAGACTGTTGGTGTTTGGAAGGATTTTTTGCCTGTTAAATCAATTTGTAGCAGCCTTTCTCTTACAGGCAAATATGGGCAAGATTCAGTGATACCCATAAAAAGTTTTGGTTTTGCTATTCCTAAAACAATTTTGAAAAGCTATGCAATTGCTCATACTTTTTAAGTTGATAAAGTGTTCCCCCTATGTTTAAATAATTTTAATGTATATACATTTATATTTTAGAAATTTTGATGTTTTTAAATAAAATTGTTACACTACCTACTCTTATATGCAGCCATTGGAATATAGACAACTAAACTAATTGATTTTTACCATAAGTCATTTCAAGAATGTATAAGGACTTCTGTTATAACAGTCAGAAATTTTATATTGTTCCTTTTTATCATTAAACATATATTTCCATTCAGCTTCCACCAAAGAAATTTATTTCCTATATGAAGAATTTCATTTTCCATCTGAAAGTTCTTATTATTACTTCGTTATATTCTTCTACATATAGTTAATACATGTTAAATTAAATATTTTAAAATTTTATTTGATTTTAAGTATAAAATTTTTTCTGGATTGGCTTATAATTACAATTATTCTTAGCAGAAAATTGATCATAAAATTATATTGAACATTAAAAATTCAATAATCATTAACTTTAGTGAAAAATTTATCACAACACATCCTTTTAAGTAGATGAATGATCTGTCTCAATATTTCAGTTATTTTTTTATATTCTTATTGCTCATGGCTTCAAGATAATATTTTTTAAATCACTGAGAAACTTTATTGACATAAATAGATGGCAATAGGAATTCAGTGTCACTCAGGTTTTAAAAAATACTTTTATATGGCAAAAGTCACACTGATCTACTAACAAAAATATTTCTAAACAATCTTTTTTTTTTTTCGCTACTTGATTAGGCTTTTATTAAGGTACTTTTGCTTCAACTATCTTTATCTTTACTCAACTAGGAGATCTAGGACAGATTTCACTGGACCCAAACAAGTTTTCAAATCAATGATGAAAGAATTTTAAAAATGATTCATAATAGCAAAATTTCATCAAGAGCACAACAATCTCCAAAAGGTGATTCTATCTCACAATGTCTTCTCACTTAATTTTCTTTTTGGTAAAACCCCATACCTACCTATAGCTCTACACTTCCTTATTTGGCATAATTATTTAATCTTCTAACAATATTATTTCAATAGTTGAGTTCAGAAACTTTAGGAAGAGCTTTTGAAAACAAATAAAAACTGAGTTTAATATAACTTTCTCAAAGGAAAATTTCTCACTAACAACTAAAAACATTAAAACAAAGATATAAAATGCTCATCTTCAGCTGTGTTTATGGATTTCATTTTATCTCAAACACATACTCTCTTCCACTGCCAGATAAGATGGACCTTTGGGGTTCTCCAAAGTGCCTGAATGAGTTCTAAGAAAGGGCAGATTGTGTTTATTGCGGCTATGTTGGATTTAAGTTCTTCTGCACGGTGTCATACTCCCAAGTTTCTACCAAGATAACAGATGCTTATTTCAGTGGTTCCCTTAAATCATCTAATCTAACCTCTGCACCTAGCCCATCACCCTGTTTTTAAACAATAATAAATAGACATGATGAGGAGATTGCCTCCAGATTTCAAAGCACCTTAGAAGCAGACCCAGAACCTATTTGATTTTTTCAATCAGGAAGTTTGGGTCAGGAAAACAGAACCCTTCTAGGTATTTTAAACAAAATGAGATTTAATCAGGATATAAGGGGCTTCAAAATCATTGCTAAGGGAGCAAAGGTCAGGGAAACCTTCCCCAGGCTTCCAGAAAATCAGCACTTTGCACAAATTGCAGAAAATTGCCACCTGTGATTAAAGGTGTGTAACAGAAGAATGGCTGAGGCTAGTTCAAAGGTTCACATTGACTGTGTGCTGAAGCACTTAATGTTTGTCTGTCAAAATCAGAGAGAAATAATATTGCCTTTGATTCTCTGTGGTCTTCTGATTTGAACATGAGCATCTCTAGTTAGCAAAATCTAACTAGGAACACTGTTGTTGAAGTTCGTAATTTGAATGTAGTTCGGTCCCAATGTTATTGAAATATGTCGTTTGTAGGTTTCCCCTACTTGCACTACAAGCAGAACAAAAGACTGCCAACAGAAATATCTGGTACCATCATGTTGCTGTGAAACTGCAGAACCCACCCGGAGTTACTGACATCTTTTGGAATGAATGTGTGATCCAGCAGACCATGTGTCTCTCAATCCCATCACAACAGGTTGTTTTACATGAATGATGGCTGTGGGATAGGAAAAGGGGGAAATTTGAGAGATCAAGCAATTGTGAAATCATCAAAGGTTCTTGCCTATAAAGATCATAAATATGTTTTTAGACATTTGAGACAATGGAGATAATTATACTTGGAAATTACTGGAAATATCCTCACAAAAAGACAGTATCTTAGACAAAATCCTTAGGTGGGTAAAAGAATCCTTCAGAAGTAAGATCCTAAAATGACTACTAAGTTGTCTGTTAAAACAACTTAGGCAGAATCAAACTCCCTAACCAAAGACCAAAAAGAATTTCATCCATATTCACAAGTTTGTTGATTTGTTTATTTATTTTTGGTACTGGGATTGAACTCAGGGGCACTCGACCACTGAGCCACATTCCCAGCCCTATTTTGTATTTTATTTAGAGACAGGGTCTCACTGAGTTGCTTAGCACCTCACTGCTGCTGAGGCTGGCTTTGAACCTCCGACCTTCCTGCCTTAGTCTCCCCACCACCATGCCTGGCTATAAGTTTTTTTATTATTTAGTTTTATTAGCTTAATGTAACGTGGGAGAGCACATCCACAGGAACTAGGAGTGTCTTAGGAAGCACCACTTGGGAGGGACTTCTTATAGGTTTGGGCCTGTGGTGAATGATTCTGAAAGTAGATTAGGAAATTGAAGGTCAGTTCTAGATTCAATACTCGCAAGAAATATAGGGGACTGGCTCTCTCAAAAATTCTGACCAGGAGGCAGCAAGCTTGGAGCCAGTCTGGGATTGTCATTAGAAAGGAAGTAGGCAAATTACTTAAAAAGATGGATGCTTGAAACTTTTGTGGTAGCAGATTGGCCTTGCCTGGGTTCTTCTAGAAACTTTCCCCACCCTGGTAGTAGATTGATTATATTGGCCTTGTTTGTATCTTGTCAGAAACATCAAATTTTCATGGGAGCATTACAATCTTATTAGCAGTGAGACAGATGTTTATTTCCTTAGTAATTAGCTGCTTAGCTCCTGCTTAAGTGAGTGGGTATGAAAATTAGGAAACAGAGCTGAATTGCTCAGGAAAGCTCACCTATTTCTCTGTCTATCCTCCTAAACAACACTTGTTTTGTCATCTATTCTAATTCTAAACAAATATTTAGGGACATCAGCTGGGAGCTCATTAAAATATTAGATCTGCCCAGGGCACTTCACGTGTCTCCCCTCCCTCTGCTCATTTAAGGGGAAGGGTTAGAAATTGTTAGAAACAATATGCAGTTCGTTTTTAGTTTCATCAGTGAATCTTCCATTAGATTCTTCCAAAATTCTCTGAGAAACCAATAAATGGGATGCAGGTATTGATGAGTGCAAATGTAACTATGAGCATGAACTAGAATGGAAACATGTAATATGGATTCTTTTAGAACATGAAATATGGTTAATCTCTTAATAAAACTTGTATCGGTGGCCATTTCTCCTGTGGAAGAAAGACTGTGTTTGCTCTGCAGGATGCCCTTACTGCACTGGAGTAGAGGGTAGTGGAGAAGATCTGTGGGGCCTAAGTTAGAGTTGTAGATCTAGAAGCAAAAGAAGTGCTGTCCTCTCCTAGGCTTCTTAGCACAGACTGGAAGTGGGTCCATCCACATATGCCCACCTCATCTTCATAGAAGACAAAGAAGAGCTGAGCAAGCCCTAGGAACTATTCAGAGTTGGAATAGCACTGTATACTCCCCTATGGGGAGTTTGCTTCAACCCCAGTAGAAGAGAAAGCATTGTAGGGGCCTTGGGTTTTTCCTGCTGAGCTTCAGCTTTGTGAAAATGAGGACACCTACAACAGAGTGCTTTGTGTTAAATTCTAATTCAAGAAAATTAGACTGCACTTGATTAGAGAGATTTTGTTCTTTCTTGAGCAGAGAAGAAGAGGACAATAATTGTATCTTAGCGGGACTAACCGTAGGTTCCAATGAGGAGTTCTTGTTTACTAAGGAGTCATCAAACATAACAATTTTGGGGGAATTTGTTGTACTAGCAGAAAATTTCAGTAGCACCAGACTTGCTGCTGTGATTAAACATATTATGGACCTCACGTGGGTGCCCTGTAGTAACCATAGGAGATTAAAAACAGGTACAAGACCTGGACCATCAACTATGGAGATGCAGAAACAGAAGCTCTGCTGTACCATTTTTCCATTCAGGTCAAGTCTTGCTGAGGTAGAAAGAGAAAGAGCTTGGGCGTCAATGAATACCTAATGAACCCTCTATCCATTGCCATTTACTTGTTCCATGACTTAAGTGCATCTAAGTTCTCAGAGTGATAATTTCCTCATTTATGAAATGAGGTAATGCTTACATCATTGGTTTTAAAGGTATAGCTCACATTTATGTTATACCTGTAGTAAACCTGTAGTCAAGAAAATTTGGTCTTTGATTTTAAAAGTCTTTTTCAAGTAATTATTGAATTGTTATTAAATTGATATAGGATTTAAATTGCTTCAAATGTCAAATTTTTGCATAGGATTCTTCTCTTCCCCTATCCTCTTTTTTTCCAGGGAATTACAGGCAAAAAAAAAAAAAAAAAAAAAAAAAATCTTAAAGGGGAGATCTGGCTTGGAGCGGCTGGAGTTGCCAGCTCCGGCAGGGAGTTTAGGCCCTTCAGCACCAGTTTACACCTTCTCTGGCAGAGAGCGACCATCTGTGGCTGCCTGAGTCCTCAGAGCTGAGCTCCAGTCTTCTGACGCCAATGTGCCATGGCTCCTGGAGAGATCTGGCCTGGAGCAACTGGAGTCGCCAGCTCCAGCAGGGAGTTTAGGCATTTTGGCACCATTTTACAGTGTCCCAGGGAGAGAGCAACCACCTGCCACCGCCTAAGCCCCCAGCAATTAGTTCAGGCCTGCCTGGGCTCTCAAGCCCAGTGTCTCCATCACTGAGCACAGTTCTGTGCCCCCACCCCAACTTAGTCTAGTGCCCAGGTCCACACCCTGGCCCGGGGTCTAGCACCTTGCTATATCTGATTGTCTATCAACACCAGGCTGTCTCTGCCCAGAAGCATTGATCATTCCTAACCTGGAGGTAGTGGGCCAGCACCTTTCCTGGGTCATCGCTTGATCAAGCACCTCTCAAACATCAGATGAGTTACTGGAAATCTTCAGGGACACTTTAAGTCTTCACAGGGAAATTGCAATCCCTCGTATTTGCACTACTAGAGGAGAAGATACAAGAGCAACATGAGAAAACACGGGAAGAAAATGTCCCAAACAAACCTAGATGATATATCAAGAGAACCCAAAGACGGCATGGTAGGAGGAATGACAGAAAGGGAGTTTAGAATGTTCATAATTAAAATGATCCGAGAAGAGAATGATGTGACGAGAGAGCAGATTCAGGCTATGAATAATCAGCTAATAGAGCAATTTCAGGAAGCAAAAATCTTTTCAATAAAGAGATAGAAGTTCTGAAAAAAACAAAAAAACAAAAAGAAATCCTTGAAGGAAACAAGGAAATGAAGGAAACACTAAACCAACTGAAAAACTCAATAGAAAGCATAATTAACAGAATAGATCACTTGGAAGACAGAACCTCAGACAATGAACACAAAATATTTAATCTTGAAAACAAAGTCAAACAACAGACAAGGTGGTTAGGAATCATGAAAGAAACTTCCAAGAAATATGGGACATCATGAAAAGACCAAATTTAAGAGTTACTGGGATTGAGGAAGGCACAGAGATACAAACCAAGGGTATGAATAATCTGTTCAATGAAATAATATCAGAAAATTTCCCAAATATGATGAATGAGAGAGATAATCAATTACAAGAGGCTTACAGGACACCAAACGCACAGAATTACAACAGATCCACACCAAGGCACATTATAATGAAAATACCTAACACACGAAACAAAGATAGAATTTTAAAGGCTGCGAGAGAAAAGCATCAGATTACCTCCAGGGGGAAACCAATATGAATATCAGCAGATTTCTCAGCCCAGACCCTAAAAGCAAGAAGGACCTGGAACAACATATTTCAAGCTCTGAAAGAAAACGGATGCCAACCAAGAATCTTATATCCAGCAAAACTTACCTTCAGATTTGATGACAAAATAAAATCCTTCCATGATAAGCAAAAGCTTAAAGAATTCACAAAGAGAAAGCCTGCCCTACAGAACATTCTCAACAAAATATTCAAAGAGGAAGAAACAAAAAATAACAATCTCAGTCAACATAGGAAGGAATTACCCTACAGAAAGAGTCAATCAAAGAAGAAAAAAGTTAAGCCAAAAACACCCCAAAAAGCTAAAATGACAGGAATATAAATCGTATCTTGAAAATAACCCTAAATGTAAATGGCCTAAACTCATCAATCAAAAGACATAGACTGGCAGATTGGATTAAAAAGAAAGACCCAACAATATGCTGCCTTCAAGAGACTCATCTCATAGAAAAACATGCCCACAGACTAAAGGTGAAAGGTGGGAAAAAACATACCATGCACATGGACTGAGTAAAAAAGCAGGAGTTTCCATCCTCATTTCTGATAAAGCAGACTTCAAGCCAAAGTTAGTCAGAAGGGATAGAGAAGGACATTTCATACTGCTTAAAGGAAGCATAAATCAGCAAGACATAACAATCATAAATATTTATGCACAAAGAATGGTGCATCCATGTACGTCAATCAGATCCTTCTCAATTCCAGGAACCAAATAGACCAAAACACAATAATACTGGGGGACTTTAACATTCCTCTCTCACCGTTGGAAGATCTTCCAAGCAAAAACTGAACAAAGAAACCATAGAACTCAGTGACACAATCACTAATTTAGACTTAACAGACATATATAGAATATTCCATCCATCATAAAGCGAATACATTTTCTTCTCAGCAGCTCATGGCTCCTTCTCTAAAATAGACCATATGTTATGCCACAAAGCTACTCTTAGCAAATACAAAAACATAGAGATACTACCTTGTATACTATCAGATCATAATGGAATGAAATTAGATATCAATGATAAAGTTAAAAACAGAAACTACCCCAAGACCTGGAGATTAAATAATATGCTATTGAATAATGCACAGATAACAGAAGATATTAGGGGGGAAATTAAAAGATTATTAGAGGTCAATGAGAACAAAGATACAACATATCAAAATCTCTGGGATACTATGAAAGCAGTGCTAAGAGGAAAATTCATTGCTTGGAGTGCATTTAATAAAAGAATGAAAAGTCAACAAATCAAAGACCTCACATTAGAGCTCAAAGCCCTCGAAAAAGAGGAACAGATCACCACCAAAAGTAGTAGAAGACAATAAATAATCAAAATCAGAGCTGAAATCAATGAAATTGAACTAAAGAAACAATTCAAAAAACTGACAAAACAAAAAGTTGGTTCTTTGAAAAAATAAACAAAAATGACAAATCCTTAGCCACACTAATGAAGAGAAGGAGAGAGAAACTCCAAATTATTAAAATTCGTGATAGAAATGGAAATATTACAACAGACACTATTGAAATACAAAAACATAATAAGAAGCTACTTTGAAAATTTATACTCCAACAAAATAGAAAACCTGAAAGACATCAATAGGTTCCTAGAGGAATATGAGCCACCCAAACTGAATCTGGAGGACATACACAACTTAAATAAATCAATTTCAAGCAATGAAATAGAAGAAGTCATCAAAAGCCTACCAACAAAGAAAAATCCAGGACCAGATGGATTCACAGCTGAGTTCTACAAGACCTTCAAAGAAGAACTCATTCCAATACTCCTCAAAGTATTTCATAAAATAGAGGAGGAGGGAACCCTTCCAAACTCATTCTATGAAGCTAATATCACCGTGATACCAAAACCAGAGAAGGACACACGATGAAATAAAATTTCAGACCCATATCTCTAATGAACATAGATGCAAAAATTCTTAACAAAATTTTAGCGAATTGCATACAAAAGCATATTAAAAAGATAGTGCACCATGATCAAGTGGGTTACATCCTGGGGGTGCAAGGTTGGTTCAACATCTGGAAATCAATAAATGTAAATAACCACATCAACAGACTTAAAGTCAAGAACCACATGATTATTTCAATAGATTCAGAGAAAGCATTTGATAAAATACAGCACCCATTCATGCTCAAAACACTAGAAAAAATAGGGATAGTGGGGACATTCCTTAACATCTTGAAGGCTATCTATGCTAAGCCCACAGCTAACATCATTCTAAATGGAGAAAAATTGAAAGCATTCCCCCTGAGAACTGGAACAAGGCAGGGATGCCCTCTTTCGCCACTACTATTCAACATTGTTCTTGAAAATCTAGCCAGAGCAATTAGACAGACCAAAGAAATTAGAGGAATATGAATAGGAAAAGAAGAGCTCAAACTATCCCTGTTTGCTGCTGACATGATTCTCTATTTAGAAGACCTTAAGATTTCCACCAGAAAACTTCTGGAACTCATAAATGAATTCAGTAGAGTAGCAGGATATAAAATTAATGCTCATAAATTTAATGCATTTTTATTCATAAGTGATGCATCCTCTGAGAGAGAAATTAGGAAAACTACCCCATTCACAATAACCTCAAAAAAAATAAAATACTTGGGAATCAATCTAACAAAAGAAGTGAAAGACCTCTACACTGAGAACTACAGAACACTAAAGAAAGAAGTTAAAGAGCATCTGAGAAGATGGAAAGATCTCCCATGTTCTTGGATAGGCAGAAATAATATTGTCAAAATGGCCATACTTCCAAAAGCGCTATACAAATTCAATGCAATTCCAATTAAAATCCCAATGACAGACCTCATAGAAATAGAGCAAGCAATCATGAAATTCATTTGGAGGAATAAGAGACCCAGAATAGCTAAAGTAATCCTTAGCAAGAAGAGCAAAGCAGGGGGTATCACAATACCAGACCT
This sequence comes from Glaucomys volans, assembly GCA_020662805.1. Taxonomy (NCBI): domain Eukaryota; kingdom Metazoa; phylum Chordata; class Mammalia; order Rodentia; family Sciuridae; genus Glaucomys; species Glaucomys volans. The sequence continues at coordinate 266,641 of JAJEJO010050221.1, forward strand.
TCAACTATACTACAGAGCAATAGTAACAAAAACAGCATGGTATTGGCACCAAAATAGACAGGTAGAAAAATGGTACAGAATAGAGGACACAGAGATAAACCCACATAAATACAGGTATCTCATACTTGACAAAGGAGGCAAAAACATACAATGGAGAAAAGACAGCCTCTTCAACAAATGGTGCTAGGAAAATTGGAAATCCATATGCAGCAAAATGAAACTCAACTCATATCTCTCACCCTGTACAAAACTCAACTCAAAATGGATCAAGGACCTAGGAATTAGACCAGAGGCCCTGCACCTAATAGAAGGGAAAATAGGTCCAAATCTTCATTACGTTGTCCTAGGATCAGATTTCCTTAACATGACTCCCAAAGCGTAAAAGCAGGAATCAATGATTGGGATGGAGTCAAACTAAAAAGCTTTTTCTCAGCAAAGGAAACAATCAGCAATGTGAAGAGAGAGCCTTCAGAGTGTGAGAAAATCTTTGCTACACACACTTCAGTTAGAGCACTAATCTCCAGAATCTACAAAGTACTCAAAAATCTTTAAACAAAGAACACTAATAACCCAAACAATAAATGGGCCAAGGAAATGAACAGGTACATTACAGAGGAAAATCTACAAGCAATCAATAGATTTATGAAAAAATGCTCAACGTCCCTCGTTAAAAGAGAAATGCAAATCAAAACCACCTTAAGATTTCATCTTGCCCCAATTAGAATGTCTTTTATTAAGAATACAGGCAACAACAGGTGTTGGCAAGGATGTTGGGAAAGGGTACACTCATACATTGCTGGTGGGATTGCAAGTTGGTGTAGTCGCTCTGGAAAGCAGTGTGGAGATTCCTTAGAAAACTTGGAATGGATCCACCATTTGACCCAGCTATCCCACTCCTTGGCCTGTACCCAAAGGACTTAAAATCAGATTGCTTCAGTGATGCAGCCACATCAATGTTCATAGCTGCTCAATTCACAATGGCTAGATTGTGGAACCAACCTAGATGTCCGTCAATAGATGAATGGATAAAGAAACTGTGGTATATATACACAATGGAATATTCCTCAGCCATAAAGAATAAAATTATGGCATTTGTAGGTAAATGTATGATGTTGGAGAGTATTATGCTAAGTGAGATTAGCCTATCCCAAAAATCCAATGGTCGAATGGTCTCTCTGATAAGTGAATGATGATGCATAATGTGGAGTGGAAGGATGGCAAGAATGGAGGAAGGATAGAGAGCATAGAGGGAAGGGAGGGGTGGGGTTGGGGTTGGGGGGTAAGAATAATAACAGTATGTGTGACAGACATCATTGCCGTGTGTACATGTATGAATACACAGATGGTGTGACTCTACTTTGTGTACAACCAGAAAAACAATTGCTGTACTCCATTTGTGTTCAATGAATCAAAAATTAAATAAAAAAAAGTCAGAGTCTTGGTAAAGACTCTGACATTTAAGTGACTCCCTGAGGCATCTTATTCTTCTTGGTCCTTTGCCTATGTGTCTGTTCTTTTCTGATCATGAAGTATGTAGTTCTCATTGCCTCACTGTGGTTCCCTCTGCTTCATCCCGTAGCATCCCCTGATAGGGATTAACTGAGTGGTAACTGAAGTGGCAGGGTGTGGATGGAGGAAGCGGGCTTTGGGGGCATGGCTTTGGGGTATATATTTGTATCTGGCAAGTGGAGACCTCTCTCTTTCTCTTTTTCCTGATCAGCATGTGACCTGGTTTCCTCTACAACACTCTTTTGCCATGATGTTTGGTCTCACCATCAGCCCTGAGGAATGGAGTCTGCTGTCTATGGATTGAGACCTCTGAAACTGTGAGCCCTTAAATAAACTTTTCCTCCTCCATGGTTGTTCTGGTTGGGTCATTGAGTCACAGCAGTGAAAAAGCTGACTAAAACAATAGTATACTCTGAAAGAAACAGCATGAGGATGTAACCAGGATGATTCAAGTTCCCAGCTTACCTCTTACTAGATGTAATCCTGGAAAATTAAAGAGAGAAGTATAATGCCTTTCAGGATTATAAAGGTAAAATGAAATACTGAAAGCAAAGCATCTGACATATAATAGATGATCAACGAATGCTAGTATTCTTTTCACTCCTATTTTTAATAGGCATGACAAATTGGAGAATAGTGGAAATTTCACTCTGTCAGATTGGGGTTACAGCTCAACTTAGTTAAGCATCTTTTTCCCTGTTGATTTATTTCAGTTTTGAAGGAAAAGAATTCAGAATATGCTAATGAAACTGAAGACACATACCATCCTTACCCTGAGTAATAAAAGTAAGCTTGATTGGAAGACTGTGAGATCTAATGAAAAGTGCAAGGGAAGATGAAAATGTAATTGTGGTTATAAGTTAAATTGCTTATTTGTTTACATATTGGGGACAAGTTGCTACATCCTGAATTTCCATATTTTTGGTTTATATCAGCAGAGTAAATTTTTAAAAATTCAAAACATCAGACTGTAAGAAATTAAAATAATATTTTATGTTTTAAAAATTATTATTTTTGTGCCCGGGCGTGGTGGCGCACGCCTGTAATCCCAGCACTTGGTAGCCCGAGGCAGAAGGATCACGAGTTCAAAGCCAGCCTCAGCACCAGCAAGGCGCTAAGCAACTCAGTGAGACCCTGTCTCTATATAAAATACAAAAATAGGGCTGGGGATGTGGCTCAGTAGTGGAGTGCCCCTGGGTTCAATCCCCAGTACCAAAAAAAAAAAAAAAAATTACTATTTTTGTGAGCCTGGGTTTGTAGCTCTGTGATAGAGCACTTACCTAACATGCATGAGGTCCTGGGTTCAACCCGTGATACCTCGTACACACGAAATTATGGTGTGTGAATACATACACGCACACACACACACCCACACACACACATATACATATATATATACACATTAGTACTATACCTGTTATAGTTTTAATATGAGGTATCTCCCCCAAAACTCTTGTGTTAGTTCAGGAATATTCAGAGGCTAAAGTATTAGATTTTGAGAGCTCTAACCTAATCATTCCTTTCTAGTTTGGATGGACTGACTGGGTGATAATTGTAAGCAGGTGGTGCATGGCTAGAAGTAGGTCACTGGGTGTGTACCCTGGAAGGGCTTATCTTCCCTGTTTCCTTCTACTCTCTCTTTGTTCCCTGGCTGCCATGAGGTGAAGAACTTCATCACATCCTTCTGCCATGGTGTTCTGCCATACCTCAGGCCCAGAGCAAAGGAGTTAGCAACCACAAACTGTATGGCTGAAACCATGAGCCCAAAATAAACTTTTCCTCCTCTAAGTTGTTCTGTTTGGGTATTTTGATTAGGGGAGGAAAAAAACAAAAAACAAAAAAACTTATTAGCACAATACTATTTAGTAGAACTGTTTTTGCTGTCTTATTTGTGAAAGTAAAGAGTTTATTTAATAGATGTTCAGGAATATGTCTTTCCATGCACATATGCCAGGGCTTCTGGAGCATATGAATAGAAGTGGGCTTGTTGGGATATGGGCATAAGAACGTCTGAAACTACTTTCCAAGCTACCTGCCCATACCTGGTGATTTTAGACTTATAACCTTTTACCCTTTTGGTGCTGTGTGTACAATAGTATCACTTTTTGATTTTAATAGGCATTACCCTATTTACTAATTAACAACTCTATATACTACATACTTATATATTTTACTAACTTTAATCAATTCTTCCTATGATTATTGGTCTTCCCTGTTGGGTACTTATCCATATATTTTGCCAATGTTTTTCTACTGAATTGACATTTTTATTCTTAATCCACTCAGGAATCATTTTTACTTTCTGGACACTTATTTCTTTGTCCATTATTTGTGTTGTAAATATTTTCTACCAACTTTGTATTTGTCTTCTCACTTTCCTGATACAGCTTTCAATCAATAAAATTTTGTTTCTCACATCAATATTTAATTGACTCAGTGCCATTTCTTTTTATTTTCACAATAAGTTATTTTATTATCTTCTAAGTTTTAATTGACACATGATATACAAATTTGTAGGGTACGATGTGATGTTTTGATGCATGTATATATTGCATAATAATGGAATCATGGTAATTACATATCTATCACCTTAAGGATTTATCATTTCTTTGGAATTAAACATTATACCTTCTGGCCCTACTATGCAATTGAATATGAGAACTTATTTATCCTGGTTGTTCACATTGTACTGGTTAACTCTCTGCTCCCCATCCCATCCTACCCCTTCCCAGCCTCTGGAAACCACTCTTCTATTCTTTACTTCTATAAATCAACTTTTTAAACTTATGCATGTAAGAAAGATTATGCAATATTTTTCTCTAATTTCTGGATTATTTCATTTAACACAGTATTTTCTAGATTCATACGTGTTGTCACATATGACAGAATTTCACTTTTATGGTGTAGTAGTATTCCATTGTGTTTCCTACCATTTTCTTTACCTAATCATCTGTTGATGGACACTTAGGTTGACTCCAGACCTTGGCTATTGAGAATAATGCTGTAATAAACATAGAACACAAATATTTCTTTGATATACTAATTTCATTTCCTTTGAGTATACCCCCAGTAGTGGAATTGCTAAGTCATATAGTAGTTGTCATTTTAATTTTTTGAGTAAACTTCATTCTATTTTCCGTAATGGTTGTACTAATTTATGACCAAAAGCATGTAAGAATTCTCTTTTCTCCACATGCCCACCAGCATTTATATTTTGTCTTTTTGATAATGCCCATTCTAACTGGAATGCTCTGACACCTCATTTTGGTTTCAGTTTTTCATTTCCTTGATGATAGGAGGTGCTGAACATTTTTTCATATCCTGTTGATCATTCAAATGTCTTCTTCTGAGAAATGTCTATTTAGGTCTATTGCTTATTTTTAATTCAATTATTTGTTTATTTCCTGTTGGGTAGTTTGATTTACTTATCTATTTTGGATATTAACCCTTTATCAGATAAATGCAAATATTTTCTCTTGTTCTATAGGTTGTTTCTTCCCTCTGTTGTACAGGAGCTTTCTAGTTTGACACTACACTATTTAAATATTTTTGCTTTTGCTGTCTTTGCTTTTGGGGTCTTTTCTAAAACATTTGCCTGTTCCAATGTCCTGAAGCATTTCTCGCATGTTTTCTTCTAGGTTTTGGATCTCACATTTAGTCTTTAACACATATTGAATGAGTTTTTAATTTGGTAAGAGGAGTATAGTTTCATTCTTCTGCATGTGGATATCCAATTTCCCCAGCATCATTTATTGAAGAAACTGTCCTTTTCCCACTGTGTATTCTTAGTGCTTTGTTGAAAATCAGTTTACTATAATGCATGGATTTATTATGGGCACACAGTCCCGTATGCTTGGTTTGTGTCTTTATTTTTATGCCAATAACATACTGTTTTGATTACTGCAGCTTTGTACCATATTTTCAAGTCAGGCATTATGGCCTCCACCTTTGCTGTTTTTGCTTAATATTTATTTGGTTATTTGGGTTCTTTTATTGCTTCCATATAAATTTTTAGACTTTTTTTTTCCTTGTTGTAGGTAGGTAGAATGTATTTGATACTGGTATTTTGATAGGGAATACATTGGATCAGTAGAATGCTTTGGGTAATATGTAAAATTTGTCAATATTATTTTTTTTAATGAAATAGAGACGTTTATTTTGGCTCATGGATCTCGAGGCTCTAGTCCAAGATCAGGAAGACCCATGGTTTGGGTCTCCACTGAGGGGAGCATATACACCATGTGGGAATTCATGTCAGAGAGAACAGTCACATTTTGAGTCAGGAAGTGATCTAATGAACTCCAGGTAGCTTCCTCTTAAAGGTCTATAGTACTTACAATGCCACCACCCTGGAGACCAAACATTTACATAGCAATCTTTTGGGGACACTCATCCAAACCACAGCAGGCAGGATATGGTTTTAGATCTGTTAAATTTATGTCCTGGAGTGAATATAAAGGGAACACTAGTCCAGGAGGGACATAGGCAGTAGGAAAACACTTGACCCAAGGGAGACTGACTTTCTACAGCTTTTCTTTTTTCTTTTAATTTTTTAAAATTTTTATTTAATTTTTTGATTCATTGAAAACAAATGGAGTACAGCAATTGTTTTTCTGGTTGTACACAAAGTAGAGTCACCCCAACTGTGCATTCATACATGTACACAGAGCAATGATGTCCGTCACACATCCTGTTATTATTCTTACCCCCAACCTCAACCCCACCCCTCCCTTCCCTTTATGCTCTCTATCCTTCCTCCATTCCTGCCATCCTTCCACTCCACATTATGCATCATCATTCATTTATCAGAGAGACCATTTGGCCTTTGGATTTTTGGGATTGGCTAATCTCACTTAGCATAATAATCTCCAACATCATACATTTACCTACAAATGCCATAATTTTATTCTTCTTTATGGCTGAGTAATATTCCATTGTGTGTATATACCACAGTTTCTTTATCCATTCATCTATTGAAGGACATCTAGGTTGGTTCCACAATCTAGTCATTGTGAATTGAGCAGCTATGAACATTGATGTGGCTGCACCACTGTAGTAATCTGATATTAAGACCTTTGGGTATAGGCCAAGGAGTGGAATAGCTGGGTCAAATGGTGGATCCATTCCAAGTTTTCCAAGGAAACTCCACACTGCTTTCCAGAGTGACTGCACCAACTTGCAATCCCACCAGTAATGTATAAGTGTACCCTTTTCCCCACATCCTCGCCAACACCTGTTGTTGCCTGTATTCTTAATAAAAGACATTCTAATTGGGGTAAGACGAAATCTTAGGTGATTTTGATTTGCATTTCTCTTATAATGAGGGATGTTGAACATTTTTTCATAAATCTGTTGATTGCTTGTAGATCTTCCTCTGTAAAGTGTCTGTTCATTTCCTTGGCCCATTTGTTGATAGGGTTATTAGTATTCTTGGTGTAAAGATTTTTGAGCAATTTGTAGATTCTGGAGATTAGTGCTCTATCTGAAGCGTGTGTGGTAAAGATTTTCTCCCACTCTGAAGGCTCTCTCTTCACATTGCTGATTGTTTCCTTTGCTGAGAAAAAGCTTTTTAGTTTGACTCTATCCCAATCATTGATTCCTGCTTTTACTTCTTGCCTTTTGGGAGTCATGTTAAGGAAATCTGGTCCTAGGCCAACGTGATGAAGATTTGGACCTATTTTCTCTTCTATTAGGTGCAGGATCTCTGGTCTAATTCCTAGGTCCTTGATCCATTTTGAGTTGAGTTTTGTACAGGGTGAGAGTTTTATTTTGCAGCATATGGATTTCCAATTCTCCCAGCACCATTTGTTGAAGAGGCTGTCTTTTCAAGAGCCATTGTATGTTTTTGGCTCCTTTGTCAAATATGAGATACCTGTATTTATGTGGGTTTGTCTCTGTGTCCTCTAGTCTGTACCATTTTTCTACCTGTCTATTTTGGTGCGAATACCATGCTGTTTTTGTTACTATTGCTCTGTAGTATAGTTGAAGGTCTGGTATTGTGATACTCCCTGCTTTGCTCTTCTCGCTAAGGATTGCTTTAACTATTCTGGGTCTCTTATTCCTCCAAATGAATTTCATGATTGCTTGCTCTATTTCTCTAAGGTCCGTCATTGGGATTTTAATTGGAATTGCATTGAATTTGTATGGTGCTTTTGGAAGTATGGCCATTTTTTTTTTTTATTTACTTATTGATTCATTGAACACAAATGGAGTACAGCTATTGTTTCACTGGTTGTACACAAAGTAGAGTCACACCATCTGTGCATTCATGCATGTACACAGGGCAATGGTATCTGTCACACATTGTTATTAATTTTACCCCCCACCCACCCCCACCCCTCCCTTCCCTCTATGCTAGCTATCTTTCCTCCATTCTTGCCATCTTTCCCCCCCACATTATGCATCATCATTCATATATCAGAGAGACCATTCGGCTTTTGGATTTTTGGGATTGGCTGATCTCACTTAGCATAAGAGTTTCCAACATCATCCATTTACCTACAAATACCATAATTTTATTCTTCTTTATGGCTGAGTAATATTCCATTGTGTATATATACCACAGTTTCTTTATCCATTCATCTACTGAAGGGCATCTAGGTTGATTCCATAATCTAGCTATTGTGAATTGAGCAGCTATGAACATTGATGTGGCTGCATCACTGAGGCAATCTGATTTTAAGTCCTTTGGGTA
>JAJEJO010050221.1:963947-1050416 GCA_020662805.1 Glaucomys volans
TGTGAATGAAAAGCTAAACTTTTCAACCCCCAGGATGCTCATCTTCTCTGTCAAGGAGGTATCAGTAAGAAGACATTTTAGTATTCTGTTGTACCAAAAGCATCACCAGAAAATATCAGCATGGTTTTGTTCCCTCAGAACGTTTACTTTTCTTATTATTGTTTAGAGACACAAACTACTCAATATCTAATTCAATCATAGCCAGTACATGGTAATCATACATATGACCTATAGCTAGATTATTTGGCTGCTTCTTATTACAGGAGCCAAACATGAATAAAGAACTATCTGACTTCTTCAAAAAGAATTCCAGTGATGTCTGATCCTCAAATGGTCTTGTAATATTTTTCTTTTTATTCAGAACACCACAGGTTTTCCAATGTGTGCATCTCTCTAAGTACTTGCATAACTGTTGCATTTGCATTTCCCCCTTTAATTAGTATGGTGTTTTTAATATTTTCACTGAATTCTGGTTCTCTCTTCTCAAGGAATCTATTGGCCCTTTCACTTAAGGTCTTATAATGTGATCCAAGTTGTCCATGGCTGCCACAGCCCCAGGCTGGTGAAATCACAGACAATATTGTATATCTATAAAGAAGTCCCTTTTCTAAAAGAGTAGATATAGATATATAATTATATATTGTACATGCTTATGTCAAAAATATGAATCCTGCCCTAAAATAAAAAACTTCCTAGTCTTCACATTATAAAAATTTATGAAAGCCACATGAACTGCCTCATATCTTCATTTTTTAAAAAACCTAATTCTATACTTATTGGTCTTCAGTTTTTATGAAACACTGTATATAGAGATATTAAAGTCATGGCTATTTTATTAAGACAAAGGAAATATACAATATTTGTTTATTTCACTGTTTGTTTCATAATGAAAAGAAAAAACTAAGATTTAAAAAATACATATCTGAAGCCCCAAAGTGTAAAATGGAGAGATACTATATATTATTTGCTTTTGAAAAATAGGAAAAGTGCTTATTAAGGACTTAAAAAATAACTATGGGAGAGTAAATATGTTGCTTATCCTTTAACAAAGGCTACAAAGTAGATAAAAAATAATGAGATAAAATACATGTACATAACTGTACATACGGTAATATTAAATGTAATGGAATAATATGATCACACCTATATATAAAAGTATCTCTGTTCATTTTTATCTATTACCTCCTGCATTTCTCAACCTCAGCATCACTGACATTTTTAGTTGAATAAACTGTGTTGTGCAGGGTCACCTTATGCATTATAGGCTAAGTATCATTATCCCTTGCCCCTATTCCCAGATGGCAGTAGCACTTACTTCTTCCCAAAATGTTTCCAGAATTGTCAAACGTACAATGGAGTACAAAACTGGTCTGGTCTGAGAGCCACTGATCTGCACCACCAAAAGCTTCCTAACCAGACTTCACCCTTCTTTGCTGCCATTTCATTCTATACATATCAACCAAAGTTATGTTTTTGAACTACACATATGTGCATGTCACTACATATCTACTCATGGATTAAAACCTTGCAGTGGTTTTTTCCTTGTTCTTAGGATGAAGTCCTAACCTCTGAGCACATTTTACATGGTCTAGCCTTTCCCTACCTCTATAACCTCTTTGGGAATCGTGCTTTTCTGTTTCTTCATTCCAAACCTTCAAAACATGATAGGGTCTTGACCATTTTCTCTCCTCAATCTTTTGTCTTCCTATAAGGCTCTCCTTACTTCCTCTTAACCTTGCCTCATTAATTCCTGTTTACCCTTCAGATCTCAGGTAAAACAGTGTTTTTTCAGGGAAGTCTATCTAGATCTCACTGGCTAAGTCAAATACCTAAATTCACAATGTACTACAGTCCTTTGTTGTATTTATCATCATAGCAATTTTTCATTGCCTGATATACTTATGGTTCCTCCCTCATGCCCAGGACAGCAAGGATAGTGTGTATTTTGCTCATAATATTTCTAAAGGCTAGCCCCTGGTAGGTAGACATTAAATATTTTCTTGGCCAGGTTTGATGGCACCCGCCTATAATCCCAGAGACTCAAGAGGCTGAGATGAGTAACTTAGTGAAACTGTCTCAAAAATAAAAAGTAAAAGGATTAGGATATAGCCCAGTGGTAGAGTATCCCTGGGTTTAATTCCCAGAACCAAGAAAAAAACTTTTCTTCTCAGTGAAATAAATGAAAATGTGCATGTTCACACATACCACACAAAAGCACAAAGACTATAAATTAGGATTGATTATGCTTGGGTGGTAGCATCTATATGAATTCTTCAAGAATCTTCTATATATTCCAAATTGCCTTTAACATAAATTACTAGTATAACCAGAAAAAGAAAAAAAAACATATATATTTATACCTAAGGGTTGCAGTAAATATCTTCTGGTATTGAAAATTCTTGCTACTCCAGCCAATGTTAATACCCATGTCTCAGCCCACTGCTTCTCTGCTGTATCTCTTGAATGATGAATGAGAATATTGCCACCTCCAGATTCAATCTTTTCTTTGTCTGCAGTTGTAGAAGATTCTCGAACACGGTCCAGTAGATGAAAGAGAACCTAAATATTTATAAAAATGTCATATAAAAATATTGATACTTAAGTAACAGTATAGAAAACCTGAAGTTGTATAAAAATATTTATATATGACAGTCTTATTAATCCCCACATACTAGGGGAAACTGACCAATTAAAGGTAACCATGTATTTTCAAGTCATCCTTAAGGTCATAAAATATGAAAAATTAAAATAAACTAAATAGGACATCATCTAAGACTTGTTATCAATGGGACATCCTTAGGGTAACATATTTAAAACAAAAAAAAAAAAGGTTAAGGAGAGGGTTCCAGGCAAGGTGTAATTATGGAAGATATCCAAATTGAGATTACAACTGAAGCTCCAGGACTAGCTATGGGTGCTAGGGAAAAAAAAAAAAAATCAATAAACAAGAATTCATTGTAATTTGGGGAATATTTGCACTTAGAGAAGAATAAGCACAATGAAAAACAAAATTGAAACTAAATAGAGAAATAAATGCATGCCGTGAAACAAAAGCCAAAGAAAGAAAATTTCAAGGAGAAAATAAAAGCATGAAATGCTACCAAAAAATAAGTAGAATGAGCACTGGGTATAGGCCAAAGGATTTGTCAACCAAAATACCATCTATAGACTATGAACAATTTCTGTGGTTCTCAAAGTGTGGTCTTGAAACCAACAGCATCAGCTTCTATCACCCAGAAGCTTGAGAGAAACGTGAATTTTCGGGATCCACTCCGTGCCAAAAAATCTGAAATTCTGGAGGTCTAGAATAGGGCAGGGGTAGAAACCACAGTAGTTGTTGTTAAGCAATCTGTGCTTAAACAAGTCTGCTAAGTGACTCTGTCACACCCTAATGTTTAAGAGACCCTACCCTGAAGTAGAATAAATTTGGAAATCAAATTACAAGGAACAAGGGAATGCAAAGGAGGTGAGGAAGAAAACAATCATTGCAAATTAGGCAACAAGAATATTAAAAATGAAGCTACTTAACTGGGCCCAGCTGCATGGGAGGATTAGGCAGGAGGATTATAACTTTGAGGCCAGCCTGGGCAATTTACTAAGACTCTGCCTGAAAACAAAACCTAAAAAGGGCTGTGGGGTATCACTCAGAGAGGTAGAATGTATGTGGTTTCAACACCTAGTACTGTTGGGGAGGGAAAAAGAACGAAGAAGCTATTTGAAAGCAAAACAAGAATTAAAGAAAATGCTAATTTAAAAAAAAAAAAGGAACTGTGGTAGAGCACTTGCCTAGCATGTGTGAGGCACTGGGTTTGGTCCTCAGCCCCACATAAAAATACATAAATACATAAAACTAAGGTATAAAAAAGAAAAAAAATAAAAAGAGGGACTTAAGCATCTTTGTGATCTGAGGAGGAGCCAAGGGACAGAGGTTACTAGAAGACAGGGGGAAACAGGGCTTTTACCATAAATACATACAATTTTTACCAGTCAATTAAAAATAAATGATTGAAAATTTTAAAAAATAAGGATGGAAACAGGTTTTTTTTTTTTAAATAAGAGATAAATATTAATTTTTAAGAAAATATTTTGGGGCTTATTAAAATGTTTCAACTCTATTCTAAGGGACTGTTGTTGGTTTAGCAAATCCTTGTTTTATCTTCTTGAAAACAGAAGAGTGAAAAAAAAAGAAGAGTACAGACAGAACATGAGACAGAAAATAAAAGATGAAAATACAACAGAAAGGAAGCTTTTAATATTTAACTTTTTTCTGTGTGAGGTATAATTTAAAATTTTGACAAAGTTAACATTTTTTGTCTTGTCAAATACACAAATGCATAGAAACTCTTTAAAAATTAAAAAGAAACAGGTAAACTTTAACTGAAAAAAATAAATACACTATAAAAGCATGTCTCAACTAAAAGCTGAAAGCCCAAGCTATTTTACAGTACCTTCCAAATAACAGTGTGCCAAGTTGAATGCTGTAACAAAGTTCCATGTGCACCAATTGTAGAAAACAGAGTCTGCCCTGCACTCTTCCTGACAGCAGGACGGGGATCCACACACAGTTCACCCAATTTTGCGTAAAGACATAACCACAAGCAATCAAATGGTGGTGCAGGGTGGAATGGTCGATTTAAAACCACTCCTTTCTCTTCAGCCTGCTTTTGCTGTGCTGCCTCTTCTTTATTTAATTCTTTTTCAATAATCTCCCCTCTTTGGAAAAAATAATCTGAAATATTCCACTAAGGAAAAAAGCAGAAAAATATCACTTTATTCCAGATTTTGTTTTAAACACATAAGTAATGTGGTCAATACCTTTCATAGTAAAAACTTTTAAAAATTACTTCATAAATCTCCTTTCTCATAGAATAGATTCAATGAAAATACCTTTTCTTCTTTCATCCGTGTTTTGGATTTCAGGAGAATATAGGAAAACAATCTATTTCTAGCACTATTCCCTTCCCCCCTTTTTTTTTTCTTTTTATTATGAAATATTTCAAGTACATTCAGAAAACAAGGAGAATGTAAGGAATCTCACTGTATTAACTATACACACCACCTTGATAAAACAATTGCTAAAAAACAGAACCAATGATACCATTATCATCATAATTAAATTATTAACAATTTCTTAATATCATTCTACAATAACCATATAGTCTTCCTTTCATTCATTCCTTCCTTCCTTCCTTTCTCTCTTCCTTTACTTGCAGTACCGGGGATTGCACTCGGGTACTCTACCACTGAACTACAACTCCAGTCCAAAAATTGTATTTTTAACAGTAAAATATTAACTTACCTAGCTTATGAGGGAATCTTTTATTTATTTATTTATTTATTTACTTATTTATTTGGGGGTGGGGATACCAGGGATTGAACTCAGGGATGTCCAACTACTGAGCCACATCCCCAACTCTTAAATTTATTTTATTTTGAGACAGGGCTTCACTAAGTGGCTGAGGGCTTTGAACTCACAATCCTCCTGCCTAAGACTTCTGAGCCACTGGGATTACAGGCATGTGCCACCATGCCTGGCTTATGAGGGCAATTTAAGTTCAATTTTATAAAATTTCTGAATTATAATATGTATTTTAAAAACTCTAAACAATTGTCTTAAATATATAGCTTCCTTCATGTTTACTTCATGTAAAGTTGACATTATCCTAACTTAGATTTTACTATTTCTATATTCAAAATGTGTAAAATGAGAATCAAGAAATCTATCATTCAACGATAAGAGTCAAATATAATTCATACATATACACACACACACACACACACACATATATATAAATTTCCTCCCTTCCCTAGAGCCTAGGGTCTTCCCCTATGATTTGTTGTCTCCTAATACCTAACAGAGTATTTCTGATAGACTACAGTACTATGTAAATGGTAAAGAATTCTACTGAAGCTTTAGTTACTAAATTAGCAGTCCATGAAAATGTTATTAAAGTATATTTAAAATCCATAAACTTTCACACTGAAATTAACTAATGATTTTCCTTGTATATACTATAATTTACTACACCTTCTCATAACAGACCTTACAAGTCAATCTCAATATATCAAAATTTCTCCAAATATTCTATTATGAATTATTTCTTATGTTATTTAATTCTTTATGAAAGATATGTTTGATATTCAAGTCATTCAAACATTTTTTCACAGAGCCAAAACCATATTTGCTCAGTATTCACTTCCAATGGTATAACAGTAATTTCTAAGTCATATTATCGTAAGAAAGGCAATGATACTTACCAATAAACCTATTGAAGTTAAACTAATATTTAGCTCCTGGTTATGAAGTCCAAAGCTACCTGCAACATCTACAACTATCTGCAGGCAAGTGCAAGGCATTGTTGGTAGAAAATCTGTCACAACTAATTGAAGACACTGGAATGCAGTTCGTATCAAGGATTCTCTAAAAACAGAAAAGAAATGCATACTGATGCATTTTAAAGAAATTTGTAAAAGCATTCCTTACAAGAATTTGAACGAAGCAAAATTTTATTTCAAAATTTTAACAAGAAAACCCTCCCTCATATAGATCATATAGTAATTCAACATTTGTAAGTATAAAAAAGATATGCTTACTTAAATAAACAGCTAAAAATAAAGAACCTCAAGGTAATAAGAAATAAAATTGGCAGATTTAAGAAAAAGGATATGAAAATGAATATTAGCAATATATCATTTCCATTTGTATTTTATACCAAGTAACCAAAAGAAAACTTGAACAATGAATGAGAATGGGAAACTGGCACAGCCACTTTTCTCTCCATTGTATCCACAATATCTTGCATGATGCCAAGCACATGTAAATAATGTGCTCAATAAATGAAAATTTACTTAATAAATGGAAATGTGTTCTTCATTCTTTTATAACTTTATAATTATCTTCTTTAAATATCCAAAGGAATATAAAATTCTATGAATCTAGTCTATAAGAAGAGTAAATATTGAATTTCAAATGAAAAAAATAAAAAGCATTTGATTTTGGAGAAAACTTCTGATGGTAAATAATGAAAAGGACAGTTATAGTAACTACCTTTTATTAGTATGTCATATATTTTCTAAGTATTTTACACATATTAGTTCATTTCATTTGCCCCTACAGCTAATCAGTTAAATAGCTCAAATCCACTTCCTCTTATTCCTAGGGAGCATTTGTAGACCTTCTTTCTTATTTCCCACCTTAACCTTTTGCTGCTGTCACATTGGTATCTGTAACATCTGCATATCTGATCACATCATTCCTCTGTTTAAAATCCTAAAATGTATTCTGTTTAAAATCCCAAATGTATTCAAGATAAATCTACAGGCTAGAGTGCTTGACTTGCATGCACAAGGCCCTGGGTTCAATTCCCAGCACTACAAAAAAAAAAAAAAAAAAAGAGATAAATCCAAATAGTTTACAAAAGCATAAAAGGTTTTTACATTTTGGTTCTGTCCCCTTCCACCCAAAGCTTTAATAATTTCATGGCATAACAAACTACTTCCTTGAATTCTATTTTAAGGTAGGAGTTATTTATCTGTGTACTCAGAATAACTAGTAAGCATGATCTGAAATAAACTAAGCACAGAATAAGTGTTCAATAAATGAATGAAAAAGTTATTTTAAAGCAGTTTCTTAGATTTCCTCGTACACATGGGGAAGTCACAATCCTAAAGGTTATTTCATATCTTATTATTTGTTTTAACAAATCCAAACTTTTAATAAGTCTAATTTTGGGGTATGCTATAAAATTTTTTAAATGGGTTTATTTATCTTATTGTAAATAAGAACCATGTGTTCTAATATAAAGGTCAAACAGCAGTATTCCTATCCTTTTAAAACAAAGGATAGAAATTTTAATATCTAAAAATTCCCTGTAGCCTCTTGGGGGTTGGTCAAGAAAAACTACTATGGGTCTTGGACTTATACAGAAAGGATATGCATAAAAAATTACTATTACTGCAAGATTTTTAGGATGGATTCCCCTTCTACTTGTATTTTTTTTGGGATATTAATTTCAAAATCTTACCCTTGATCATTTCTGATTGCTCCCATGACTCCAAGAACCAATGGCCAACCAGGTCCAAGACTGTCTCCCTGACTCTGCAGAATCTGCAACACACATTCTAATTGCTTGAGTCGTATATCTGGATGGTTAATATTGGACATCTCCTTTAATGGATTCAACAAAAGCAACTGCAGTCTCTGGAAAGGGGGCAAGAAACTAATTAAGAAGAGAAATTCAAAAAGAGGAATTCTTTGTTGCTCCCTTTTTCTTATCTTTTTATATTTTTAGACAACATCTGACTGTGCTGCCCAGACTGGTCTTGGACTTCTGGGCTCAACCTCTACCTCAGTCTCCTGAATGCTGGATTATTAGGTGTGCACTACCATACCCAGCTTGTTGTTTTCACTGCTTGTTAAATTCACCACCACTCAGACTACCAGGGTAAGCCAAATTTTTTTCTACTAAAATAAACATTGAATATGACTTTTCTAACAGTGATTCATTAAGACTTATTTTGTCATTTATATTTTTAAATGAGGAAAAAAGCCAAGTCTTTAAGATGCTAGATTTCAAGATAAAAGGTAGTTACCTCACTTTAAAAGACAATAAATACAGAACTATATAGAAATCAATTTCATTAAAGAACATATATCTCTAGCAATATTTGAAGAGTAGAAAACAATTACCAATTACTAAAATCATCTTTCATTTTCTTTATTATTATATATTACATATACTGAAATTTGAAATTCCTAAGTGTGATGGAATAAAAGGTATAAAATGTTTAGAAAATGAATAAGTATAGCAAACTCTAACAAAGGTGACATAAAACCATGAAATTTATTGGAGAGTAAACAAAAGTGCTTGATTCTATCTCATTCAGTGTCTGAAAGTACTTGCTTCATTTTTTAACCTTCTTTTCTTCCATGATTCATTTATTTGGTTCACTGACTGAACAAATATTTATTAAGCTTTAACTGTACATAAGGTTTTAAGGTGAACATTGAAAATACTGAAGTAAATGCGCAAAGGTTTTCTTCTTTAAAAAACTCAAATTGTAGAAAAATATATGAAATCACTAAAATGTAAGATGTAAAAGAATATGTATCTTTTCTGTCTTGTCTTTTCTGTCTTAATAACTCTACTTATTAATTATGTGTTGAGTCAATCTGTAGAACAGCAATACAATAAGATGTGGGGGCAATGGGAATATCTATTAAATGCATTATTACTACTCAATCCTGAAGCAGTAAAACTTTGGTGAACTTTTAAAAACTGTTGTTATGGTTTAAATGTGGTGTCCTCCAAGCTCTCATGTGAGACAGTGCAAGAGGGTTGGGAGGAGAAATGACTGGGTCATATCCTTAACCCAATCAAGGAATTAATCCCTAATGGGATTAACTGATAACTAGAGGCAGGTGGGGTGTGGCTGGAGGAAGTGGTTCTTTGGGGACGTGGCTTTGGGGAATATATTTGTATCTGACAACTGGAGACCTCTCTCTCTGCTTTCTGATCACCATGTGAGTTGCTTCCCTCTGCCACACACTCCGCCATGATGTTCAGCCTCACCTCGAGCCCCAAGGAATGGAGCCTGCTGTCTATGGATGGAGACCTCTGAAATCGTGAGCCCCTGAATAAAACCTTTTCTCCTCTACAATTGTGCTGGTCGGGTCCTTTAGTCACAGCAGCGAAAAAGCTGACTGAAACAACTGTGTAAGATATATGTGAATGATAAAGAGAATCAAGATGATGAACATTTTAAATATACTCTGAAAGTTACAAATAACAAAATTAAAAAAATAAAAATCTATTTTATTGTGCTTGTTTTTTCTGCCATTTGTTTTCTCCCCATGTAGTATAGCAAAAGGAAAAAGTCAGAGATGTAAGGACCAAAAAAGTCAAAGGTCTAAAATGAAACCTTAGCACTTCATGAAGAGGAAAACTTGTAGACTAGAAGACCAATTCTACAAAACTTATTAACTTAATTCAGTGTCATTCATGAAGTGTTTAAAATTCTTTATGAAGACCAAACATCTCTTACCTTTAGTAAGAGATCAGTAGCCTAAATATAAAATGAAATATTAAATTTAAAAAAAACCCTCTATTAAAATATTGTCTACTTGATAAACTAAGAAAAATTACATATGGAAGAGGATAATTTCATATTAGTATTTTTTACCTGGTTCTGTGAAAGTGGAGGCTCATGGTTAAATGTTAATCCTGCTTTAATAAGTGAAGTTAAAGCTTCTGCTCCCCATTCTCTCATTCGAGAGTTTGGATGCTGGCAGACCTGAAGGTACATTTGTTGAAAAATTAAATATTTAATTTGTATCTATAACTACTAATCATACAATTTGAGCAAAGAAAAATTAAAATATTAAATTTTCTTTTCACATTTTAAAAATTGTACCAAATGTTCAGTAAAGATTGGAAGAATATATCCAAAATGTCAGTAAGCTTACCTTCTAAATAAGGGCAAGAGGAAGCAACAAAGAGAAAACAAAAGAAAAAAGTGAAATGAAAACAAGTCACAGAAAAGAAAGGATTTCATAATAATAAAGGACACATCATCGGAGTAAACAAAAGCAAGCTGATACTAAGGTTTTCTTTCTTTTTTCTTTTCAGTGTTGGAGATTAAATCCAGGTCCCTGCAAGTACTCTAATACTGAACTACGTCCCAATACTAAATTCATTTAGCCCCAATACTAAATTCTTATTAAGTTCATAATCAAAGACTGTGATAACATTTTAAAAATTTTACTTGTTGCCATTTTGATGAGATGATCCAAGCATGAAGAAATCAGCACATATCTTTTAATTATTCTTAGAAATAATTCTGATAAAATAGGAGAAAAGCTTCAGTATATCAGTTTTTCTAAGAATAATAACCTTTTCAGGTTTCTAAGATAGTATCAAATTACCTTGATAACATTAACTTGAAATGTACATAGACACATGTACCAACATAAGAAGCTGGCTATTAAGTAGCAACTAATTTTATTAAGAATTCCCCCAACTTGAATGCAAGATAATGTAAATTCAGATAAAATTCCCTGGTACTATCTACAGTTAAAAATACCAAATAGGTTTTCCCCTAATAAGTTACCTCATAATTGTAGCAAAATCTGTAAATGAATAGTGTTTACTATTAACTCTCAACTCTACCTGCCCTGATGGATCAAGAGACTGAATAATAAACTGACAGATGATTTCTCTGGTATTTATCACTTTAAAAATTTCACCCATTTTCAGTCAATAAAAGCAATCTACTCCCTCACCAAACCAATTACTACATAACATTAGTCCTTAATGAAATATATAGATGTAAATACAGATGAAAGGGACAGGAGAAGTTAATACTTTGGTTATCTGTAATTATTAGCTCAATATGGTTGCCTTTATTAATAAAAAATAAAATATAATATTTAAGAAAGAAAATATTTTACCTCAAGTAGATGACCAGTTAGAGGTCTCCATAAAATTTCTATTCGGTGCATGTTAACTAGACCAGTTTCTAACAATTTGGCAACAGCAAAGAGAGATGGTTCCTAGGGAGAAACATATTACATTTTAATATTATAAGGAGAATTCTGGTTACTTTGACTGTAAATAAAACAGAATACTCTGAAGAGCATGACTATAATTAATTATCATATATAAAATTAGCAATGAATATAACAAACCTGTTTCACAAGACAAGCCTTTCTGTCATCCTTTAAGTATTCAGAATAGCTCCTAACTAGATTATTTGATGAAGAACACTTTTACAGGGAAAGCGTCAAGTCCAAAATTAGACTTGACATTGAGAATAGCTAACAATAACAGTACTTCATCTATACATCTAAAAATCTAAAGTTTTTTTATTATTTACTTCTAACATTTTTGTGGTACTGACAATATCCAATATGGAAATGTTTAATAGTATCTTTCCTTAGTTCAAATCAGTGAATTAAGTACATTAAAGTTTTAAGACAAACATGACATGGTTGACTCTTCCTGCATGTGCTAATGTAGAGGGGTCTACAAATTTTGATGACAGAAAAACATATGATTCTAGAGAAAATACAGTATGGTGGTTGTGATCGATGTCCGTGAAGTTTTAACTGTCTGGGATTTCCTCTGGACTCTGCCACTAAACAGCTTTGTAATCTCGAGTAAATGACTACCTGTACTGAACTTTCTAATCTGTAATGTGGAGATAATAATAGTATAGAAACTACCTCATATCAGAAAGTACCTGGCACATAATAAGTCCCTCCACATGATGCCTAGTATTATTCGTCTCCATCCTTATTGTAGCCGGAGTAAACACAGTAATCCTGTGTAGCATTTAAAAGAACACAAAGATGCCTAGGATTCAGACCTGAAGTTTACTCAATAGCCCTAAAATGTAGTTGGCATTTTTATTTCTTAAAAATTCCATAGATGACTTTGATAACACCCAAAGTTTTGAAGCTTTAGAATGAGAAATACGTGGGTTCATATCTAAACTCTACCATTTACTATATAAATGATCTCAGGCAACTTACTTAAGCTCTCTATTTTCATGTTTTCATCTGTAAAAAGAGAAAGCTAACACTGAAGTTCACAAAGTTGTTTTAAATGATTAAATGAAATAAGTTAATGGCTGGCATACAGAAAACACTTAATGAAAACCAGCTGCTTTAATACTTCTGTTATTGCTATAGTAAGCTGGGCAAATGCTTCATACCATCAACTTCACCTTCTAAGAAAGAATTTGCAAATCTTACAATAAATTACATCCATAACACATTAGTGCAAATTTCTGAAATGAAGACCAAAAACAAGATGTTGGTTACTTTAAAGCCACATCTCTACAATAGAAATCCCTACATTTAACTCACTCAGAACAGATGACATTGTTACACCTATTTTCTTAACACTGTAGACAATTTTTAACTTATTTTAATATCTGCATATTTATCACATTTATGATAATGAACTTTTAATAGCCTCCATCTAGAAAATTTTTATAATGTCTGTATTTAATACACTTATAATATAATATACACTTGAATTTTTCCCCCTTTTCTGTGCTGGAGAATTAAACCCAGCACCTTGTGGATTACCTGAATATTTTTATAAAACTTTTATTTTCATTTCATATTTGCCACTTCACTTTACTAATTCAAATCCTAAAATGGAGAGATGTGAATCCATTCTCTAATAAATTATCTCCATGCTACTCAGTATATTGGTGTTCTCAACATTTGTTCCCTCTTAAAAGTTACATCAGCCCCTACAACTCTCTTGAAATTGTATTCTTCAAGGTTAACAAACACTATTAAACACCAAAGCTCCTGCTTTTCTCTCATTGACTAGGATTTCTTGTAAAGTTTTTCTCTTTTGATTTCCATGAACTTACTTGTCTTTTAAAACTTTTTTTGGGGGGAGGGGTATTGGGGATTGAATTCAGGGACACTAAACCAGTGAGCCACATCCCCAGCCCTTTTTTGTATTTTAGTTAGAGACAGGGTCTCACTGAGTTGCTTAGCGCCTCACTGTTGCTGCTGGCTTTGAACTCGCAATTGTCCTGCCTTAGACTCCCCAGCCACTAGGATTACAAGTGTGCGCCACCATGCCCAGCTTGCATTATTCTTTATAAAAAAATTTTTTTTTTTTGGAATGGGAGACTGAACTCAGGGGCACTCGGCCACTGAGCCACATCCCCAGCCCTATTTTGTATTTTATGTAGAGACAAGGTCTCACTGAGTTGCTTAGCACCTTGCCCGTGCTGAGGCTGGCTTTGAACCTGCGATCCTTCTGCCTCAGCCTCCCGAGCTACTGGGATTACAGGTGTGCGCCACCACTCTCGGCTAAAAATATTTTTTATAAAAATATTTTTTAGAAATATTCACTACACGAGCCAAGTGCAGTGGCACACAACTATAATCCCAGAGACTCAGAAAACTAAGGAAGGAGAATTATGAGCTCAAAGCCAGCCTGAGCAACTTAATGAGGCCCTAAGGAACTCAACAAGAGCCTGTCTCTAAAATATGAAAAAGGGATAGGGATATGCCTCAGTGGTTAAGTACCCCTGGGTTCACTCCCTGGTACAAAAAAAAAAAAAAAAAAAAATCACTACACGAGCAAAATGGGCACAATTTAAATCATATTACATATTTAGACATACAGTAAAACAAATCATGTCCTCTTTACTCCCTCTTCTACAAATAACAACCAAAAATAGTAATAAACCTACCAGACTATTATTAACAAAATATTGATCCTACTAGCAAAACACTAAGATCATAACATCTTATACGACTAAATAAAGTACAACATTTAGAACAGAAAAGTAGAATATCAGACCTTATTATTTCCATAGGCCATATCCATTGCTTCTAGAGATAAGGAACAGAGTGCATTTATTAAATGATGTAATGATACATCATCAAGATACCTAAAATGAAAATGAAGAAATAAGATATTTTGATCTAAAATATATAGTTAGTAAAATATTTTTCTATCAAATGTAAAATTGACTCTTACTGTGAGCTTTCAAACAATCTTGAAAGTATATTGGAAATCACTGGTAAATCTGTCATCACTGCTGTTGTTAGAACCTAAGAGAAGGATAAAATTAAATATAACATGATATTTTCAGAAGCACTAATTAGGGTAAGAAGGACTAAAGCTTACTGTACTGGGTCCTTCTACAGCTCTTCCAGGTTTCAAGGCACCACCACTACTAGGCTTTAATCCCAGAATCCATACAAGATGCTGAAAAATTAAAACAAAACAAAGAAATCTGTAATTCTAATAACTAGAATTAAAAGCAGCAGTAACTACTATAACTCAAATTAAAATCAGTAATTAATATTCATGTAAAACAATTATGCTAAGTATAAGGAGAACTTAGGCCACTATGAGAAGCACTCTACCATATCCTATAATATGCTCTATTCCTTTATAACTTCTCTTTTTTCTTGCTTACTCTCAGAAAAGGTCTGCCTGAAGCAGCAAGAGATAAGGCTTAATTTAGCTGTTAGCAATTATAAGTAACAATACACTGACCTCTGACCCAAGTAACTTGATCATACCTGAAGAGTTGCCAAAACCAGTTGCCATGATGTTCCAAGAACAGCTCCATGACAATGTGCCAAGTTAAGTAGAGTTCTCATACACTGGATATTTTTGGAAGTTAGCTGTAATGAAAAAGGATATATCTGCAAGATCTGTTAAGCATTCTTAATTAAAAGCTTATAAAGCAACATTAATGCATTCAAAGATTTTTTTGAAAGTAAAACACAAAAATATTAAGAAAAATAGGTCTTAATGATTTTACAAAAAAAAAAAATTCATCTGACTAAAAGCTGTGTTGTCAGGTTGGTTACAATGTGAACTAAATTGTGAACTAGTTTTTCCTAAAAATACTCTCCATGTAAAAGAAAGTAACAATAAATTTTGGCAAATGAAAAAAGGGTAAAACATGTTTCCTTGATAATTAATTGGTAATAAAACACAAGTGTATTACCATTACTGTCCCTTGAGGCTGGACTGCTAGAGGCTGTCCCACTGCCACAACCTGCTGGTGAGACTCACTAGATGGACTTATCATCATAACACTTTGGCCTTGAATAGAATATGCTAGAATACAAAGGAAAGTCTAAATAAATAAAAAATACTTTTTATATTGCAATCAGAGTAGCGGAATATTTAAAAATATTAACTTGATTAAATTGTTTCACCATGACACTTATTTAAACATCAATATCTATTATGATATGACAACATTATGAAAACTCATGAAGTACAAAACCCAAGACAAGGTAAGCAAACACTAAGCAGTTCTGTATATCAGTAGTAAAAAATGATAAAACTCTAGTTATTATCTTCAGTAGCAAAATAGAACTAGAACAAATTAAGTATTTTAAACATGTATTTGTAGTATCCATTTATAAACTCAGAGACCAATATATTTTCAGTTTGAAAATTTTACTATTACATTAAAATATATTATATATGCTTTCAAAGTATTCAACATAAATAAATTTTTGAAAGTGACTATAACCTAAATGGTTACAAACATTACCATTCTACTCGTTCCATTTAATACAAAATATCAACCACCATTTCAATATTATGTTAAAATTTTTAATGGACTTTCTTTTATTTTGTTAGCACAATTATGTTTTTAAAAGGTATTATATCCTCCCCCACTCCCACTATATTAAAGAGATGAAAAAAACTGAAGCTCAGGGACAATCACTTCCCCAAGGTCACACAGTCAATGAGTGGAGCAACAGAGGTAGGAATTCAGAATTTCTATAATCATTTCTTTATGCCATATCACCCAACAAGATGGAGAGAAGTCTGTACAAGTTTAAGTCTTACATTTATTGGAAAGTGTAGCTGCTGTGGTGGTGTTCAATACAGTAAGGGCATAATGTGGAGGCAAGGAACCTTTGCAAATTGCAGTTATAAAGGCATCTCTTGAAGTTACAAGGCCCAGTCTTCCACAAAGAGCAGCCATAGTGAGTTCAGCTTTTAAGATATTCTCAGTAGCAGCCTCATCTGTGCTGAAAAGATATGGTATTTTATCTGATTAACTTATTTTAAATTGTATTGTAAAATATGACATGAAATTAGGTATTTCAATAAAGTCTTAAGAAAATCTACCAAAAATATCATCAAAATCAATATACTTAAGAAGGAATTTTAACCAATTAACATAATATCTGAAAATTTAAAGTGAATAAATACAAAGTACAACATATACATTTATTACTGAAAAAAATGATCAAGAACTTAAAAGATTTAATCTAACATAGTGAGCATTTTAAAATCAGTAAAAATTCTGCAATCCTAAAGAAAAAAAAATCAAAGAATTGAATATAATCATCACTGCAAAAACAGCAGTATGTCTTAAAATGAAAGGAGTGTTCTATAATTTGGGACTATATTTTTCTATTAAAACATTGTGACACTGTGACTATTCTGGTAGAGGGCAGGACAAGAACAGAATGAGGAAGGGTAATGGCTAATGTACTTGAAGAAATGATAAGGAGATGGAAATGTTAATTATCCTGATTTGATCACTGCACATTGTATAAATATATTTTATCACACTGCATTCTATAAATATGAACAATTAAAAATAATAATGTTCATTTTGTGTAAAACAATAATATTAGAAAATAAATTCCTCAAACTCAAATAAATCATCTTAATATTTGTTTAACTGCCATGATCTAATATAAAACTTACAAAGACTTAATACCTGGCATCAAGAAGGAGTGAGAGTGCAGCAAGAAGACCACACCAACAAGCATTCACCATTTCTTCCCAAACAGCTCTACTAACTTCAAGGAAAAAATATTAATAATACTTAATGACAATAACAGATGTTATAATATTTAATGATACATCAAATTCTAAAATCTCCCCGGTTAATTGACAATATGTGAAATATTTTATCAACTCAACTGATAAATACGAAACATCTTATATTTAAAACACATCTGAATATAAAAATTTAGGTCAGGTGTGGTTGTACACACCAGGAATCCTAGCTACTCCAGAGGCTGAGCAAGAATATCACAAGGTCCAGGTCAGCCTTAGCAAATTTGTAAGACACTGTCTCAAAATAAAAATAAAAAGGGCTGGGGATACAGTTCAGTGGTAGAATGCCTCTGGGTTCAATTCCCAGTACCAGAAACAAACAAAAAAACAAAATTAAAAGCTACACTATAGTGGCTTAAAACTTCATGATGTCTTAAAACTGAGTTGTTTGAAAACATCTATTACAAGATCTTTCTATACATGACACATACTTTTTTAAAATATATAACATCGGTTCCTATTTTCTTCTCTATTAGTCAAACTTTCAATCTCTGGGGACCAGCTGGGAGTGAGGATGAGCTATACAGTAACAAGCTGGTTTTGACAGGATACTAATTATATACATTGGGTGTCATGCAAATAAGCACATACATTGAGCAAATGAGAGTGGGAGACTGAGTTACAAATATGGAAAGGTAAAAATAAACCCAGTGGTATTGAACTGGAACCAGAAAAATTAATGTATATAATGATAGACATTTTAAATTCATAATGTTTTATGAGACAGACATTTTAAAAACGTTGAGATATGTGTTGTTGCTGTTGGTATTGTTTTGTGTGTATTTCCTATCCATGTAGCAAGAAGCATACCTAGTGCCCATGTGTCAGTTTCAATACTATTCTCCAAGACTTCTTGGAAAACTGATTGACATCTGAACTGAACAATAAATATTCAACATCAGTTTGGAACATCTTATTTTATCAAATAGTGAGGAAGTGCTCAGATAAGGTCAAAAGGACTTGAGACATATTGAAAGGACACAAGGGCAGGGCACGGTGGCACACGCCTGTAATCCCAGAGGTTCTGGAGGTTGAGGCAGGAGCATCACAAGGTTCAAAGCCAGCCTCAGCAACTTAATGAGGTTGTAAGAAACCTAGTGAAACTCTGTTTCAAAATGAAGGGCTGGAGATGTGGCTCAGTGATTAAGTGAAGTGCCCTTGGGTTCATCCCTGGTACCAACAAAAACACAAAAGACATAAGGACCAACTTCAAAAGGGTCAGTCTGAGCATCAAACTAAATGATAGTCATAGATTTAGTCTTCTGAAAAAATTAAAATCCATAAATCTACACTAAATAAAATTAAAATCCATGAATCTATATTAATTCAAGTGAATTTAAAAAAAATAGCCAATGGAGCAGAAAGAACTCTTATAATGGAAGTTTCAATATATTTTATTAGAAAAATATCTGACTTTATACTAAGGAAACCTGGCTGACATACTAGCCATTGATAAAAGTAAGTATCTCCAACTATGTGACATAGTGACTTTGTATGCTTCCTAATGTGCTGGCACACTAAATATAACACAGCAACATTTCTGTGCAATTTCTGCAAAAAATTAATAAGTTAAACCTAATTGTGAACGAATATAAGACAAAAGCAAATTGGCTCCTCAGACATGTCAAGGTCATATAAAACAAGGAAAAACTAAGGAACCGTGTTCCACACTGAAGAAAAGCACAGAAACATGGCAATTAAATTCAATATATAAATTTGGACCATAAAGGACAGTATAGGGGCAACTGGCAAAATCTGAATGAGTTGTGGGATTAGATATTATTGGATTGATCCTAATTTCTGATGTGGTTATACAATAGTATGTTGAAGACTATCCTTAGTTTTAGAAAATTCACACCAAGTAATTAAGAGGCAATGAGGCATCACATCTACAACTTACTCTCAAATAGTTCAGAAAAAACATAATGACGTGTAAATAAATGGAATGATAAGGTAACTATGGTAAAGTGTTAACAACGGGGAATAAAGGTGAATGACAAACTCTGGTTTGCTAATACTCTGTAAATTTCAAAATAGTAATTAAAAATAAAGAATGATAATACACACCTATTTCCTTATCCGTTTGGTCTGATGTTGACTGTAAATCTTGCTGTTCTGATGAATGTACTGGTGAAGAAGCCTCTTCTGTGGTAGACTGATATTCTGTTTCAACCTCTCCTAACTCTCCTTCAATCATACTAGTGATTCCCCGAACAAGGTCTAGCAAACAATGGAATGCCACAGACATGGCATAACCTTCAGGTATAGTTGGAGGCTCAACCTTGTCCAGCATTTCTAGGCTGAAATTATGAAAAAAATTAAACCACTAATGAAAAACCAAAGTCAGTAAAATATAGAGAATTCTTTCCATTGTTTGTAGACCACAAAAACTGACATTAATAGCCAAAATAAAAGGACAGTTATGAGTTTGTTTAATTTGGTGGAGGATCCATTCATGGTATTCTAAGAAACTGATTAGAAAAATTAAAACCTGACCCCTGCCATAACTAATTGTTTTAATTTTGGGGCTGGGATTATGGCTCAGTGGTAGAGCACATGCACCACATAAAAATAAATAAATAAAATAAAGGTATTGAGTCCATCTATAACTAAAAAATAAAAAATTTTAAAAAGGTAATACCATAAAGAAAGAATAATCCAATTGGGAATGAATGAATAGTACTGGGACAACTGGATATTCACATGAAAAAGAAAGACATTGGATCCTTATCTTATGCCATACACAAAATTAACTAAAAATGAACCAATGACCTGAATGTAAACAGGCAAAAATCTTCATGACCCCAGATTAGATAATGGTTTATAACATGATATCAAGAGTGAAAACAAAAGAAACACTGGATTCAACAACAGTTAAAACTATTAAGTTTCTAAGGGTACTATGAAGAAAATGAAGACAACTCAGAATGTGGGAAAACTTTTGCAAATCATATATCCAACAAGGAACTAGAATCCAGGATATAAGAGGCTCTTACAACTGTATAATAAAAAGATAACCAAATTATAAAGGAGCAAAGGATCTGAATAGACATTTCCCCCAAGATGAAAGATAAATGGTCAATAAGCACATAAACAGATGCTCATTATTGTTTATCATTAGGGAAATACCACTTAATAACCACTAGAATGTCTATCATCAAAAAGATAAACAATTTCAAGTATTGCTCAGGATGTGGAGAAATTTGAATCTCTATACATTGTTGATCAGAAAGTAAAATGATGCAGTTGCTAGGCAAACAGCCTCAAAAGTAACTCATGAAAAAGACACAGACACTGAAACTGAGTATTAAAGTATTAAGTGAAATAGTTATTTATTAGCAGTTTTCAACTCAAGTCTGACTAAGCTTAAGCAACTGAACCACTAATATGTACCAACTCAGCTTTGTAAAATTTAGGTAACCAATAGAAAAACTCTTAAATTATTATTATTATTGTGTGTATGGAGCTGGGGATTAAACCCAGGACCCTGTGCATACAAGACAAGCATTCTACCAACTGAACTATATCCCCAGCCCAAAATATTTATGTTATTGATCTAGAAATTTAAATTTAAACTCAAATGGGGAGATAAAATCCATGGACTTAATATTTACCAGGCCAATTATCACAAAATCACATAATGAACAAACCAGTGCTGAGCGTCTTGCTCAACAGATTCCTGTTCTCAAAGAACACGTTATCTATTAGGAAAACACATCTAAAACAAAAATAATTCTAAACACCTGAAACTCTTAACTTTTAAATTCTACTGGTATAGGCTTTAAGTGCTACAATAGTTAAGAAAAAGGGTGATTTACATTCTTTATTCATGCTGAAAACCTAAAACAAAACAAAGTTTTTTTCCTCCAAATTTTTCATTGGTGCAATACAGTTATACATAATAATGGTGGGATTTGTTCTTACATATTCATATGTGTATATAACAATATAATTTGGTCAATATCATTCCTCAGTATTTTCCTTTTCCCTTCATTCCTCCCACATCCAGTTCTTTTTCTTTACTCTACTGATCTCCCTTGGATTTTCATGAGATCCCCCAACCTTTCTTTTCATTCTTCCTCGCCAGCTTCAATATACAAGAGAAAACATATAACCCCTGACCTTCAGAGTTTGGGTTATTTTGCTCAACATAATATTCTTGAGTTCCATCCATTTTACTGCAATTGACATAATTTCATTTTTTGTCTGAATAAAACTCCTTTGTGTACATATATATTTTCTTTATCCATTCATCCACTGATGAACACCTAGGTTGGTTCTATAGTTTGGCTATTATGAATTGTGCTGCTATAAACATGGGTATGCATGTATCACTATAGTACGATAATATGAATTCGTTAGCATAAATACCAAAGAGTGATATAGCCAGATCATATGGTGGTTCCATCCTAGCTTTTTGAGGAACCTCAATAGTGATTTCAATAGTGATTACACTAATTTACAATCCCACCAACAGTGTATAAGTGTTCTGTTTTTTCCACATCTTCTCTAGCAATTATTATTGCTTGTATTTTGATGGAAGCAATTCTGACTGAATTGAGACAAAATCTCACTGTGGTTTTAATTTGTATTTGCCTAAATGCTAAAGATATAGAACACTTTTTTCATATATTTGTTGGTCATTTATATTTCTTTTTTAAAGAAGTGTCTGTCTTAATCAATTGTCCACTAAGTAATTGGGTTATATGACCTTTTTGGTGTTAAGGTTTTTTTACTTCTTCATATGTTCTAGATAGTTATCCTCTGTAAAAAGAGTAGCTAGCAAAGACTTTCTCCCATTCTGTACGCTCCCTTTTCACTTTCTTGTTTCTGTTGCTATGTGGAAGCTTTTTAAGTAGATGCCATCCCATTTATTAACTCCTGGAATTATTTCCAGAGCTTCAGGGGTTCTACTGAGGCACTGCCTATGCCTTTATGTGGGAATACTGACCCTATGATTTTCTTCCTAGGAGTTGCATAGTTTCTGGTCTAATTCCTAGGCTAGGTCTTAGATCCATTTTGAGTTGACTTTAGTGCAAAGTGAGAGATAGGTTTTAGTTTCATTCTTCTACCTATGGACATCCTTGCTTTTTTCCAGATTTTAAAGGAAATGCTTTCAGTTTTTCTACATTCACTATGAGGTTGGCTTTGGGTTTTTCATACATAGCTTTTATGATGTTGAGGTAGGTTCCTTATCTCTCGTTTCTTCAATGTTTTTATCATAAGTTGGTGATGAATTGTGTTGCAGTCTTCTCCATCTATTGAGGTAACTAAGTGATTTTTGCCCTTATTACTGTTTATGTGATGAAATACATTTATTGATTTGTATGTGTTAAGCCAATCTTGTACTTCTGGGATAAAACGAACTTGGTGATGATGTATAATCTTCTTAATATGTTGTTGAATATAATTTCCTAATATTTCATAAGGATTTCTGCATCTAAGTTCATCAGGGATCTGGTTCGTAGTTTTCTTTTCTTGATGTGTCTTTATCTGGTTTTGGCATGAGTGTGACACTGGCTTTGTAGAATTAATGTGGAAGTGCTCCATCCCTTTCAATTTCATGGAATAATTTGAGGAGCACTGTTATTAGTTCCTCTTTAAAAGATCCAGTAAAATTCAGCTCAGAATCTATCCATTTCTGGGCTTTTCTTTGTTGGAAGGATGTTCATTATTATTTCTATCTCACTGGTAGTTATTGGTCATTTTAGGTTTTCTGTGTCCTTTTTATTCAATTTTTGCAGGTCATCTGTGCCTAGAAATGTATCCATTCCTTCTAGGTTTTCCAACTGATTATAGTTGTAAGTATTCAAAATAGTCCCTAATGATCTGCTGCATGTCTGTGAAGTCTGTGCTGATTTCTCCTTTTCCATCTCTAGTTTTATAAATTTGAGTCTTCTCTCTTTATGTTTTTTGGTTAGTTGTAGTTTGAGTAGTCAATCTCTTTTATCTTCATTTTCATTCATGATCCTTTCTACTTTTTTAATTTCATTGTTTTTGGCTCTGATCTTAATTATTTCCTTCCTTCTACTGGTTTTAGAATTGGTTCGTTCTTTTTAAAGGGACTTGAGATGCATTTTTTATTTTGTTTATTTGGTATTTTTTTGATTTTCTTATGTAGGCACTCATAGCTATAAACTTTTGTCTCAGAATTGCCTTCATAAGTGTCCCAAAAGATATCCAGAAGGTATCTCTATACTTGTTTTAGTCCAAGAATTTTAACCTGATTTCTTCTATCACGCATTCATCATTCAAAAGTGTATTGTTCAACATCCATGTGTTTACAGAGTTTCTGTAGATTTTTGGTGTTGTTTTCTAATTTCTTTCCATTATGATCTGATAAGATGCAAGGAGATAAGAATTGCCTTGTTACCTAAAATAGTCTATTTTGAAGAAGGTTCTAGGATTTCTATGTGCTTAACTCTAACAAGATTAGCAAAATATTTAAAATAACTTCTTCACATATAAGATGCTGAAAGTTAGATATATTATTACTTCCATTTTATAAGTGAATGAGGTAAAAAAAATTAATTTACCAAAGGTAATTCAGTTAATATCAGAAGACCTAAGTTGAAGAGGTATGAAACCAAGTCATATTAGGTATATGTTTGTGTTTTTATTTACTATCTCACTCAGTAAAATGTAAGTTCCATGAGAGCAAGAATCTTATTCCTTGTTGGTTTTGTTTTGTGTCAGTTTAAAAAATGAGATGAACTACCTAGGCAATTATTAATGTCTCCTTTGGAGCTAGAAATCCAACTATTTCACAATATGATCCTCTAGTACACTTGAGTCATTAGCCTTTTTTTTTTTTTAACCAAAGCAAAGGCAATATGAGACTAAGTAACTTTAATGTTTTATAAATATACAATGAATTCTAGTTCAAATATTTCAGTCCTCTCTGATTCTAAACTTTTACAATTTTAGGCAATAAGAAGCATAGTAAAGTATCAAAATGATAATATGATGCAGACTAACATACCAGAAAAGTTTAGACTTATACTACTTAGATTTTTCTTTTACATTTTAACTCTTGATTTACTGTCATCAGAATAGCATTTTAATTATACATACCAATTACTCAAAGTATATCAGTAACTGACTTACAGTAACTAAAGCAATGTTAAACCAGTGTAATACTAATTGCTTTATTTCTATTAGTATTGCATTTCACTAAGTCTTAAGAAAAGTCAATAATACATTGCTGAGGGCTGGGTTGTGGGTCAGTGCTAGAGCCCTTGCCTAGCATGTGCAAGGCACTGGGTTTGATTCTCAGCACCACATATAAATAAATGAATAAAACAAAGATCTATCAACAATTAAAAAATTAAAAAAAAATAATACACTGCTGAATATTTATTTGTTAAACTGATGGCTAATAACAAAAATAGCAGCCATGGCATTCATTCAACAGTTTTAATAAATTAAAAACCAGAGTTCCCATGTGCTTAACCATAACAATGAGACTAATTATTTAAAATAACATTCCTCATACGTAGGATACCAGTACTTCCATTTTATAGATTAAAAAATGACTAATTTGCCAAATGTAGTTCAATTAATATTGGAAGACCTCAGTCTAAGAAGTCTGAAACCAAGCCATATACTTAATCCAAAAAGTTATATAGGAAACTTGAGTAGGTTCATTGGTAAATAAATCACATTGTTTTATAATCCTGTTAACAGTCTATAAATAGCACAAAGAGAACAAACAAAATCCAGTCCTAAATAAAATTCTCAAAATTGACAACAGCAAATAAACTTTAAAATACATTAGAAATACTAGGTCTAAATTTAAAATATAATGCACACAGATGCATTTTAGGATTACATATCATTCCTAACAATATTTTGTTCCTTATAAAATAATGTCACCACTACTTACTAGGTGGCCTTAGCACTGCCTTGAACTGTTACTGTCAGAATAGGTATCCAAGTTCCTCTATATTCAAATGCTGGTAGCAAAGTAACACCTCCACCAATTCCCACCATTCCTGAGTTAGCTGGAGCTGAGACTGGGCCACCTGAATTATTGTTTCCTATTAGATAAGGGGGGAAAGCAAAGATACCAATTTACAACTTGATTACAAATCAATCGTATTCAAACACTTGGTCAATCTTCAAATTCTTTTCTGCACTATAGGTATTACACATATAAATGAACTTCATTTTCCTATTCTAACTACCAGAGAAATCTATTTCCCTAAAACCCTATTTCCTTTATTATACAAAAGCTATTAGAGTAAGTAAAAATATGGAGAAAAAAATTTAAAGAGTAGGATTTGTTCAAATGAGAAGAAGAGAGACAACCCCGTCAGGGTGAGAGAGAACCTGAGAGAGGTTGC
This sequence comes from Glaucomys volans, assembly GCA_020662805.1. Lineage (NCBI taxonomy): Eukaryota > Metazoa > Chordata > Mammalia > Rodentia > Sciuridae > Glaucomys > Glaucomys volans. Next base: position 989,662 of record JAJEJO010050221.1, read on the forward strand.
CCTGGATAAGTTTTTATTATATTTTAGATTAGACCTCTTTTTATCAAAGGTAGGAATAAAAAATACAAAGTCTATCAATCAGATAATACAAAGTGATAAAAAAGGTAAAAGGAAATAAGCCATACACTGATTTCCAAACAAACTTAAATCATGTTAACCCTTTTTGTTAAAAGAGACTGAGAGACCTCCTAAACAGTCTCTTTAATGAAAGGAATCAAATGAAGGTTCTTCTAAAATGAGGAATGGCATCTAAACTTTTGTCCTCATGTGATTAGAGGAACCAAAAGTATACCAGACAGGCAGGGGTCATAGCTCAGTGGTGGAGCACTTGTCTGGCATGTGTGAGGCACTGGGTTCAATTCTCGGCACTATGCATAAATAAATAAATAAAATACATGCCCATTTACAACTAAAAAAAAAAAAATACATATATATATATTTTTTTTTAAAAAGACAAGAAAATCTACTCTGGGAAAGAAAATAAACATAGGTGTCACAGTGAGATGAAATTATTTGTTAAATATAAATCTTTACTATGAAAATATTTACTTAATCCAAATTTCTCTAGATAGAATTTTTAAAAACAAATCCTCTCAGAACAGTAAATATTGTAAATTATGGCAGAACATAAAAATGAAATGTGAATATGCTTTACCAGCTTGGTTGGTTGTAGCAGGATTTCCAGTAGGAGGAACAAGAAACAAGGACTGGATAAATGATCCCAGTGCATTCACAATATCTCGAAAAACCTTGGTAGAATGTTGTTTCATATCATAGGACTGACAAAATGACCTGTAAAATCATTTTAAATGTTTCTGAGAAAAAAATTTGAATGCATTAAGACAATTAAGTGTTTTTTTTTGTTTTTTTTTAAAGCAAGTAATGCTGTTACAGTACTTTCAACTGCCACAGTCAAAGAATTCTTTATCACATCTGAGTAATTTTACCAATTTAGGACAAAGGTTCATATTGTAGTCAATGTTCTAAAAAAATGATCTTGGCTATATTTACTCAGCAAATTCAAAGAGATGGCAATCATTAACCACTTGTTTTGACTTCATTCATTGCCATGCCTCCACCCTGTCCCTTCATAAACATATTATACGAATTTTCTGTTTAAAAATCACTACTATTTGGGAATACTTAAAATATTTCCACTAGTTTACTAACCTACTACAAGTTTATTAACCTATCCATTTAACAAAATATTGCTGAGGTTTTACCTTAATAGCTGAGGCTGCACACAGAGTCTGTGTATTGATTCCACTGCAACAGCTCGTAGCCACTGGGGTTTATCTGCATCCAGAAATTTCACCAGAAGTGACAAAAATATTTCACATTCAGTTACCTAAAAAGTATAGGGTTTTAAATATTTGTTTGAATCAAATAAATTCTTACTCTTAGTGCCATGGACAATAAAATCTTTTAGATTTGAAATAAAAATTCTTAATGGTGACTGGAGAAAATGACAGAAGTAATTATAAGGAAGAGTTAACAATAAAAATAATCACAGTGTCTCCTTAAGTATATCCCTGAAAACACTACCATTCTATTAACATAGTTAATCCTTTATCCTATTCTTTAGAAAGCACAGCACACCATTAAGCCCTCTCCAACTCTGCTAATATTCAGGGAACAAGTAGGGAAGTGGTATTCAGTTGGCCTCATGACAGTAAAAGTTTTCTGAACACTTTGACCTGACTACATGCCCTGGCAATAATTTAACATAGCAGTAGCAACTAGACTGGTCCTTATATTTCTCTTTTTAAAAATCTCTTGACTCTCCACTCTGACTGACATTTCTATATCCTAATTATTTTCACTTTTACTATTTTGCTGACATTTTAAAAACGGTTAATTATGGTAAAAATACCTAATATAAAACTCACTCTTTTAATGATATTTAGATGTACAGAACAGTAGTGTATTAACTATATTTACACTGTTGTATAACAGATCTCTGTAACTTTTTCAACTTGAAAACTGAAACTCTACACCCATTTAAGACTAACTCCCCATTCCTCAGTCCATGGAAATCACCATTATATTTTGACTCTATGAATCTGACTACTCTAGATACAGGAGGAACCATGCACTATTTGTGTTTTTGTGACTGGCCTGTTTTACTCCAGCATAAGGTCCTCGAGGATCCAGTGACAGTACAGACTGCTTTCTATGGCTAAATAACACTACAATGTACGTATGTACAACATTTTCTTTATCTGTTCATCTATCAACAAACACTTGAACTGTTTCCACTTCTTGACTATTGTAGAAAATATTTCGATGAACACAAGTGTGCAAATATTTCTTTCACATCTTATTTTCTTTTGGGTACCTACCCAGAAACTGAACTGCAGGATCATATGGTAATAGTATTTTTTTTTTCCTCATTAAACTTTTGTTTTAATGGGTCTCAAAATTCTGTAACAGTTTTTTGGTCAAGTTGCTTCCATTAAAAAGGACTGATTTTAAAAATAAGTAAAAACTGCCACACATAAAAAACAAATGGCCCACAAAATATTCTCCTTTCCTTCTGAAGATTTTGTGAAGCATTGTTATCATTAACCAGTCTTTTACTATTAAACTTAAATGGCCAATTGAGACAAAAAGCTCTGGGACTGTTCTTCCACCACTGATTAAGACTGGGGTGGCAGGTGTTAGGGGTTACATTCATTAGCCTTCTGAACTTTCTGGGCAGATTTGGTGACCTCACCAGCTCCAGCGGCCTTCTTGTCCACTGCTTTCATGATACCCACAGCAGCTAACTGCCTCACATCACAAACAGCAAAACAACCCAGAAAAGGACAGTCTAAGAAGCTCTCAACACACATGAGCTTTCCTAGAACCATATGAATAATGGCAGCATTACCAGAATTGACAAATTTAGGACCATCTTTCAGCTTTTACCAAAATGCTGATCAATCTTTTCTTTCAATTAAGCAATGTGTGACAATCTAGTATAAGGGCATAGCCAACACTGATATGGCCTGGATGGTTCAGGATAATCACCTGAGCAGTGAAACCAGCTGCTTCCACTGGTGGGTCACTTTTGCTGTCCACTGCCACAATGAACATCTTTGACAGACACGTTTTTGACATTGAAGCCTGTCTCAAGGAAGAGCTTCACTTGGAGCTTCATGGTGCATTTCAACAGACTCTACTTCAGTTGTGACATTGACTGGAGCAAAGGTGACCACCATGCCATGCTTAAGAACACCAGTCTCCACTTGGCACACAGGGACAGTAACAATTCCACCAATTTTGTAGATTTCCTGGAAGGGCAGGCGCAAAGGCTTGTCAGTTGGATGAGTTGGTGGCAGGATGCAATCTAACATTTCAAGCAGTGTGGTTCCACTGGCACTGCCATTTTTATGGATAACTTTCCATCCCTTGAACCAAGGCATATTAGCACTTGGCTCCAACATGTCACCATTCCAACCAGAAATTGGCCACAAATACTACTGTTTCGGGGTTGTAGACAATTCTTAATGTAGGTGCTGACTTCCTTAATGATTTCCTCATATCTCTTCTGACCATAGGGTGGCTCAGTTGAATCCATTCTGTTAACACCAACAATTAGTTGCTCCACACTCAAGCCAGAAGGGCATACTCACGAGTCTGCCCATTTTTGGAGATACCACCTTCAAATTCACCAATACCAGAAGGAACAATCAGGACAGCACAGTCGGCCTGAGATGTACCTGTAATCATGTTTTTGATAAAGTCTCTGTGTGCTGGGGCATCAATGATAGTCACATAATCCTTGCTGGTCTCAAATTTCCACAGGAAGATGTCAATAGTGATACCACTCTCATGCTCAACTTTCAGTTTATCCAAGACCCAGGCATACTTGAAGAAGTCCTTTCCTATCTGAGCAGCTTCCTTCTCAATTTTTTCAATGGTTCTTCTGTCAATCCCACCACATTTGTAGGTCAGATGGCCAGTAGTGGTGGACTTGCCTGAATCTACATGTCTGATGACAACAATGTTGATGTTAGTCTTTTCCTTTACCATTTTGACTATGATTTAGTGGTGATTTTCACAACACCTGTGTTTTGGCAGCAAACCAGTTGTGGAAAAAGCTGGTAAATCTGTTTTTAATTTGAGAAACTACCATACTTTTCCGTAGTAGCTCCACCATTTTATATTCCCACCAACAGTACACAAAGGTTCCAATTTCTCCCTATCTTTGCCAACACTTGTTATTTTCTTTTTTATTTATTTATTTTTTTGCCTGTTTTTCTTTTTTTTTCCATAGTGAACACCCTAATGGGTATGAGGTATTATTTTGCTTTGCATTTCTCAAATGATTGGACAGGTTAAGCATCTTTTCACATGCTTGCTGGATATCTGTGTATCTTTGGAGAAGCATTTATTCATGTCCTTTGCCTGTTTTTCATTAAGTTACTGGGATTTTTGTTGCTTGTTGTTCCCAGAACTTTTTGTTGTTTTGTTGTTGGATTGTTGTTGAGTTATAGTCTTTTATATATTCTAGACATTAACCCCTTATCAGACATATGACTTGTAAATATTTTCTCTCATTCTAAAGATTGCCCTTCTGAATCAGGCACAGTGGTATATAACTTTAATCTCCGGGACTCAGGAGTCTGAGGCAAGTGAATTGCAAGTTCAAGGCCAGCCTCAGTAAATTGGTAAGAACCTGTCTCAAAATAAAAAATAAAAAGAGCTGGGAATATGTCTTAGTGGTAGGGTGCTCCTGGGATCAATCCCCAGTAATACACACACTACACACACACACACAATTGCCTTTTCAAATTGACACTTTCCTTTGAGTGATAGGAATTTTTTTTTAAGTTTGATGTAATCCCATTTGTGTACTTTTGATTTTGGTGTCACAGTCAAGAAATCATTGCTAAATCCAATGTCATGAATATTTTCCCCAAGGTTTTTTTTGTTTGTTTTTTGGATGTGTGTGTGTGTTTTTTTTTTTAAGAAACTTTATAATTTTAAGTCTTCTAGTTAGATGGTATATTCATTTTGAATGTTTGTATGTGATATAAAGATCCAACTTCATTCTTCTGCATGTGGATGCAACTTTTCTAGCTGTACTGTTGAAGAGGCTGTCCTTTCCCCACTGAGTGATCTTGGCATTCTTACTGAAAATCATTTAGCTATACATGCAAGGGCTTATTTTTGGGCTCTCCATTCTCTTCCACTGGTCTTTGTGTCTTTGTGCCGGTAGCCAACTATTTTGATTACTGTAGTTTTGCAATATGCTTTAAGATCAGGAAGTGTGTAAGATTAAATCTGTTCTTCTTTCTCAAGATCATCTTGACAAGTCAGGGTCCTTCAAGATTCTATGAATTTTAGACAGTATTCTTATATTTCTGTAAAAAATGCTGCTGGAATTTTTATAGAGAGGGCATTCAATTGGTAGATCACTTTGGGTAGTACAAACATTTTAACAAAATTAAGTCTTCTAATCATGAACACTGGATGTTTCCCATTTGTGTCTTTCTTTCAGCAATGTTTTATGGCTGTTAGCTGGTCTTTGACCAGCTTGGTTAAGTGTATATGTAAGTATTGTACTTTTTTAATTCAATGGTCAATACAAAGGCTTTCTTAATTTCTTTCTTGAATTGTTCACTGTTAGTATATAGAAACACAACTGACTTTTGCATGTTGATTGTGGATCCTACAACTTTGCTGAATTCATTTATTGGTTCTAATAAATTGTGTTGTACAGATTCTTTAGGGTTACCTAAATATAGGATCATGTCATCTACAAGCAGATATTTTTGCTTCTTCCTTTCAAGTTTGGATGACTTTTATTTTTCTTTCCCAATTGCTCTGGCTAGGACTTCCAGTACTAAGTTGAATAGAAGTGGTAAGTACAAGCAACCATGCTTGTTCCTGATCTTATAGGAAAGGCTTTAAAGTTTTGATTGTGATATTACTGATTTTTCATAGATGGTCTTTATTATGTTGAAGTAGTTTACTTCATTTCCTAGTTTTCTGAGTATTATCATTATGAAAGGATAATGCATTCTATCAAATGCTTTTCCTAAATCAATTGAGAAGATCATGTGGTTTTCTTACATGACAAACAAAACCACATGGTAGACTACATGAACTCATTTCCCTATGTTAGAACACCCTGTGATCAAGAAATTTATCCCACTTGGCCATGGTTTTAATGACCTTTTAATGTGCAACTGACTTCGGTTTCCTTATATTTTTTTTGTTGGGGATTTTTGCTGCAATATTCATTAGGAATGCTGATTTGTCATTTCTTGTAATACCTTTGACTTTGGAATCAAGGTAATATTAGCCTCATAAAGTGCGTTTGGAAGTATTTTCTTCACGTCTTTGGAAGATTTTTGAGATAGACTGGTATTAATTCTACTTTCAATGTTTGATAAAATTCACCTGTGAAGCCATCTGGTCCTGGGCTTTTCTTTGTTATCAGGTGTTTAATTATTGATTCAATCTCTTTACTAGTTATGATTCTACTCAAAAGTTTTATTGTGATTCCATCATGGTAAATTGTTTCAAGGAATTTATTTCTTCAAGGTTATATAATTATTTGTTGGATAGCTATTCCTAATTGTCTCATAATTCTTTATACTTTTGTGGTATCAGTTGTCTTCTATTTCTGAAATTAGTTACTTACATATTCTGTTTAGTCTTGCTAAGGATTTCCAATTTTATTGATATTTCCAAAAACGAACTCTTAGTTTCACTGAGTAATTTTCTATTCTTTATTTCATTTATGCTGTGATTTTTATTATTTCCTTCCTTCTGCTAACTTTGGATTTAGACTGTTCACTTTTCCTACTTTCTTGAGGTATAAAGTTAAAAGTGCTGATTTTAGATTTTTCTTCCTTTTTAATGTAGGTATTCATTATCATAAAGTTCTCCCTTGGTATGTTTTTGTGGCACCCCATAAGTTGTATTTTCATTTTCATTTGTTTCAACATATATTCTAATTTCCCTTCTGATTTATTTTTTGAACCAATGGTTAAGAGTATGTTGCTTAATTTCCATATTTGTAACTTTTTTCCCCTATTTTCCTTCTTCTACCAATTTCTGGTTTTATTCCACTGTTGTCAAAGAAGATGCTTAGTATGATTTCAATCTTCCTAAACTTGTTGAGACTTAAATTTGTCTTATATGTATAAATAAAAGCAAAATATACTACAATTTTATAGTATATATTTATATTTGTCTCAAATATGTCTTATATGTATAAATAAAAGCAAAATACACTACAATTTTAATTATCCTTCAAATGAGATATAGACAATTAGCTAAAAAGATGAATTATTTTTTTCACAAATTATTTAGAATTTATTTCTGTAACAACTGCAAGAAAAAAAAATCAGAATCTTCAACTTCCATCTTAGAAACCTGAAGATATCCCTAACTATATTAATAAAGACAATTTCAATTTTAATAGTAGTGAGAAATATGAACATGAACATCACATCTTACTGAGTCCCTCTCCTTTTTTTGTTTCTATTTTTATTAGTTCTTTATAGTTATATATAACATTAGGATTCATTTTGACATAATTATAAAAGTATAGAATATAATTTGCTTTTGCTTTAATTCTGTCCCCAGTATTTCTCCTTTCCCTCCTCTTTTTCCTCCCCCTATTTTCTTCCCTCCACTCTATGGATCCTTCTGCTAGTATAGTCTTTTTATGTAGTGCCTTGTGGTTATGTATAATGGCAAGATTCACTGTGGTAAATTCATATATGTACACAGAAAAGTTAGGTCAGATTCATTCCACTGTTCTTCCCTTATCCAGTCCTTCCTCCTTCCCCCTCAAGCCCCTTCCTCCGCTCCACAGATTTTTCTTCTATTTTTGATGAATTCCCCCTACCTTTTCTTTTTTTTTAATTTTTTTCCTTATTTTGGACTAGTTTCTGCATATCAGAGAAAACATTTGACCTTTGACTTTTGGATCTGGCTTATTTCACTTAGCATGGTAATCTCCAGTTCCATTGTTTACTGGCAAATGTCATAATTTCATTCTTCTTTATGGCTGAGTAATACTCCATTGTGTAGATATACATTTTCTTTATCCATTCATCTGTGAATAAGCACTTAGGCTGGCTCCATAACTTGGCTATTATGAATTGCATAAAAAGCTGAATTCTTAAGGTATAAATCCTATTCTGCTTTGAGATAATCCTTGACATACATTATAAATATTATATAAATGCAAACAAGATTCAAGAAAGGACAGAATAAAGTTTTAGAGTACCTGAGAGAATACTTGTGTATATTCAAAAAAAGTTCTGTGGAACTGAATTGAAAAAACTACCACACGAATAAACCACTTTCTTTAAAAAATACTGCACACAATTATATATACAAACATGTATGGAAAATAGCACTTACCAAGAGACTATAAAACTGCTTAATCAGGACAGAAACTACTCTCAGCAATCTCATACAGATAGGAAAATATGGTTTTTCAACAGGTGCTGGAGAAGATGAAGTGCTTGAACCTTGTCTGAACTTTATATTTGGAGAAAAGAGCTTTATCACAAGAGGACATACTCTTTCTTTGAGGAGGAAACTAAATTCCTGGTGCTATTTGCAAAGAAGAAAAAAGAATTAACTTAGTTTGTACTCAATACCTCTAAAACAGTCTTGCTAGCAAGTAAAACTTAATCAGTATAAATAATTTAGCTTAATTATAAGTTTATTTTATTATTTTACAATTTGCACACAAATTTGAAACTTACATTGCTTTTAAGGAATCTTAGAACAAAATATTAATATTTCAGGAGTTTCTTAAATGATATACATTAAAAAGAAACATGAATGATTTTAGAGTTGAGGAAATGGTGCTTATTACTAGAAACTTTTAGTTGGATATTGGTGATTAAAAACAAAGAAAACAGATTACACAAATGTAAGCAAACACAGCATTTAAAAGAGACAACTGAGGAGTAAAAACCTGATTAATAAAGTAGGATAAGTTACATGGTTCATTAATTTCATTTTGCAAAGAACAATCCCATTCATGCAGAGAAGATTTAATAAATAACCTGGTTTTGTGCTACTTGGATTACTTGAATAGAACACAAGCTGGTAAAATATACAATTACAACCTAGCATGATTTTATAAGATGGGGATTTTGTAAAGAATTCTTAACTTTCATTTATAGTCATTATGTATTATGCAAAAGCCTCCCTTCATTTGTTCATTCTCTGTGTTACTTAAGAATAGTCTCATTTCACTGATAATGTAAGGCAAGATCTGCACTTAATGATTAACTTCAAATATAGTTTATTTTGGTGTTTTAACCAGCCAAATTTCATTGAAGCTATTATAAACAAAGAATCATAAAAATCATCCAAACTAATCTTTTTAATCTAATTTAATACTTGTGTATATTCAAAAAAAGTTCTGTGGAACTGAATTGAAAAAACTACCACACGAATAAACCACTTTCTTTAAAAAATACTGCACAGGATTTTTTAGTAAGGAAAGTAAGGAAAAGGAAAGTAAGTCTTAGCCCCAAACCTCAAGATGCATGTAAATCCAAATAACATTTTCCATGTCTCACAGACACCCCAAAATGAATATGTATGAAACTGAATAATGTATTCCTTATAATAAAAAATCTGTCCACAGAGTACTTCATGTTAGCAAATCATTATGCTTGGGCCAAAAAGCTAGAAGTCATCTCTGAGACTGCATTTTTCGTCACCTACTAAACTAATTCACTTAATGATTCACCAATTACTTGCTAGGCACAATGCTAGAGAAAGGGATAGAGTTAAGTACAATTTTCAATGCCCCTACCTTAAAGCTTATTTTTTAGAAAGGAAAACAGTCCCTACCCTAAAGTAACTGCTCTTGAAATATGATCTACACAAAGTATTCTTTTCCCATTTTGCCTAAATCTAACTTATTACTCTGAATCCTTCAAGTACAAGCTTAAGCATCAGCTCCTCTATTCAATCACTCCTCTACCAAGAATGGTACCCATATTATTCATTTGCAAAGAATTTTTTAAAATTTGTTTTTCTGCAGAGCAGATATCGTGTCTTATCATTCAGTTAATACCTTTTTCTTCCTTAGACTTACAAGGGTCATAAGGACAAGGATTTTATCAGTCATTGGCATGGCACACAGACCAAACACACTGTGAGTGATTCACAAATTTTGGTTACATGTGTGAGTGTAAATGACGAGTAAAAGAAAACTAATGGCTATCTCTGAAAATAATTTTTCAGGACTAAATTCTAGGATCTTCCACAGAAGATTTATTTTCTCTCTCTGTATTACAGTAGGAAGAATAAAATAAAGTAGGAATTTTGTGGGTATAATAAATTTGAATATGTATTATATATCAGGAAGTAATAAGTACTATAAAAATAGGGGGCTGGGGATATAGCTCAGTTGGTAGAGTGCCTGCCTCGTAAGCACAAGGTCCTGGGTTCAATCTAAACTAAAAAGATTCATTTTCTTAAAAAATACTATCAATGATTTACCTGTAAAAAGACTTGTGGGAAATCATTGAGGACTGACTCAAGCAATTCAAGGCCAAATGTCCGAGTCATTTCTGTCATGCCTACTAGCCAGTAAGGGGCATCAGCATTAACCAATTGACAAAGATCCTGGAAAAATAAATCAAATAATTTCATGTGCTAGGAGGAAATGTGCTTTCTCAAAACTCACAGTTTACCAAATTAAAAAAAGTAGAATTAAACCTTTCTTCCTCAGAAAATAAACAACAAAATTTAAATTGTATATGTGATAGATTACACAGGTAAACATCTATAGATTCATAGAACTATTGACTATATTGACAGATAAATGAATCTAACATTTTGAATGAAAATTAAAATTTTTAGTACAGATGAATTTTATACTGCTTAAAACAATTCATTCATGAGAAATAATGTAAAAAGCAGGCATTGTATCAAATTATATAGAACAGACCAGAGGTTCATAACTTAAATTATGTTTGTTGAAAGGAAATTTTTTTGTAGTCATCCCTAACATCCCTACTCTCTAGTTCTGGATTTAATACATTTTTATTTCCTTAAAGTGAGTTGTAATTTTTTATCATGTTAATTAGCTATGCTGTAAATGTAAAAGTTGTTTTTTAATCTTTTAGAACTATTTTAATACCTACTTTGAAAATAGTTTTCACACTAAAAACTAAAATTAGATACAAAATTCTAAAATAAAAGTCATACAAAACTATATTCTATAATAAAAATGATATTCTATAATAAAAATTATTTTTATCAACTGAAATACCTGGAAAAGCATATATGCATCTTTAGCACAAGGTTTAAGGGTACTGACAGATCTTCTGTTACTGTTTCCTTGCACCAGTACCGGCTGTTCTATAATATCTGCAATCAAAATAGGATAGGTTTTAGGAGTCATAATGGCCTTTAATAATCTTATCTTCTGTTTAAAGGGTATATTTAAAGTAAGCTATTTATTTACATAATTACAAACTTTAATTACAATTTCAGAACTATTATCCCAAAAGGAAAACATAAATGAGGATCTATTTTTATACACAATGTCATAAAAATCACTCTTCATTATAATCACTTTAATAAGCCTCATATCTTTGTCCATGTATTCGATTTTCCTAATAGCCCATTTTTTGACCTCTTTTTCTCAGAGATGTAAAATTCTCATGATATTCAATGTGCCTTTATCAAATAAATGTAAAAAAGTTTACTTTATAGTTAGTTCTTCTATCATCTCACCATCTTCAAGAGAATTAACGGCCTGATCTGCCATTATTAAACTGTCAGTTATAGATATTCACTGGCTAAGAGTCAACTAGAATAGTGTTTCCCAACTTAGCACTCAAAACAGCTCTAAATCAAATACCATGCAAATATCTAACAAAAGACAAGTTCACAAAGTTACAGATAGCCAAAAATACAATGTAGCTATCAAATTTTAAATTATGCCGATAAAAGAATAAAATGAAAATCCACAAGATGTAATGTTTGAGTTAAAATACAAACAATGCAGTATTTGGTTGAAAATGTAAAACTATCATCTTTAGGACAAAATTATGCATGTATTAGAAATAAAAATGAAAAGGAAAAGCCTACTTCTAAGGTATTTTTAATTTAAAATAAATAAATTAATAAAAATAGCAATTATTGACAATAATGTTTTAAAACAAATATTTTTAAAAGTTTTCTAGTTTTTAGATAATCTGCGCTCACAGGGAAAATGCTGAAAATTAATGAAAATGAAATCATGCACGTAAGAACCATTCTAAATCAAAAGGAAGCAACTTTCATCACTTTACCTTTGTATCGTTCATCTTCAGCAACCATTCTCTCAAAAACTACAGTAACAACTTGTCGCACTGTAGCAGCAGCTGTATTATTTGTAATATTATCTTTTGTGAAGTGTAGTCGAAAACAAAGAACAATTGCCTACAAAAACAATTTTCATTTAGTGTGAAATAAGATTAAAGAGTATGGCCATTAGCTTTATTAAAGGTAACCTCAAATTAAATAATTTATGTATAACTTTCAATCAGAGATCAGAATCTCACCATTTTATACAATAAAACTACAAAACCCTCAGATTTAAAAATAATTCAAAATCTCAGTAACTAATATAGCCACGTAAGATTAACTAACGTAATATGAAACACACTTTTAAAAATTTTAAATCTTTTAATGTGTATAATAATGCATCTTGCTTTTACTTCCCCAGAATGACTTACTTTGTAAATAGTAAATATTCAACATTTGTTGTATCATTAAATCATTTCAAGAAAAACTATATAAACTGCTAGGCATATAAATAAACGTACAATGTTTTTAAAGAGTCATTCTTTTATTCTAAAATCAACATTACTGAGGTATAATTTCCAACAATAAACTGCATCCCTTCAAAGTAAATAATTTCATGAGTTCTCGTTGATACATAGGTCCACAAAAATAGAGCCATTATCAGGATACAGAGTATTTCTACCACCTCAAATGTTTCTTTGTGCCCCTCTGCAGTCCTTCTCTTCCTCCACCCTTGGTCACAGTTAACCACCTGTCTGCTTTTTTCTCTAGAGATTAGGAAGCATTTTGTACAACTTCATATAAACAGATTCATTCACTATGTATTATGTCTGGCTTCTTTCACTTAAAATATATTTGTGAAATTCATGTACTATTCTGTGTATCAGTACTTGAGTAGATTCCACGGTACAAGTATGCCACCTTTTGCTTATCCTTTCACCTGTTGATGGACATTTGGGTAGTTTTCAGTTTTTGGCTACTTCAAATAAAACTACTTTGAAAATTCACAATTCAAATAAAACTACTTTGAAAATTCACATACAAGTCTCCTTGAGTACATGTTTTCATTTACCTTGGTAAAACATGCAGGAGTCAAACGGCTGGGTCATCTGGTAATGATATTTAACTTTTAAGAAACTGCCAGTACCCCAAAGTAGATTTACAATTTTACATTCCTACCAATAGGATGTATGAGTTCAGAACTATTCCATATCCTCAACAAGACTTGAAACAGTCAATGTTTTTAAATCATAACTAGTCTAATGAATATATAATGATAACTCCTTGGGGTTTTAATTGGCATTTCACTGATAAAATATAATGATGATAAAATATAATGTGTTTGCTTACCACCTGAGTATCTTATTTTGTCAAATGTTGAAATTATTGGTCCATTTTTCACTCAGTTAATCTTTATAAGAGTTCTTTATATAGTCTAGATATACGTCCTTTTGTTAGGTATTTGTTAATATTTTCCTCCACCTGTGCCTCATTTTATGATTCGTGGATTTTGTACCCTAAAAAGTTTTTGCCTACCCTAATATCACAATAATTTTGCCCTATGTGTTCTTCTAAAAGTCTCATAGTTTCAAAAGAGGTTGTTCGTGAAAAAATAAAATGGTAGGTTAGATTCTATGCCTTATCACTTTAATTATTATTAAACATTTTAATGGAAATAAGCCTTTCATACTATTATTATTCTTTATATTTCAACATAAAGGAAGGCACATTTCCTAGTTATATAGAAGCTTTCATATTTCTCAATTTTGTATTATTTCTTTATACTTATTTTCATCCCCAAATATTTCATTCACAATTAGCTAACACATTAAAATAAACTCTACAATCACTTCTTATTTCTTTAGTAGAACAGAAAACCTATTACAAAAATTTAAATCCTTATAAAAGAACAATAATTTGATAGCAAGAAACCAAGAGGAACAGTATGTAAAAGTGTATGCAAAAATACATGAACATTTTCTATAGCAGATGTAAGCTTGAAAAAATAAACTATTTGCTATTATGTAAAATCTTGCATTGACCAAATAACATCAAATGAACAACTAGAAAAGACAGATATAATCACTTGAGATAATACACATAGTTTAATATGACAGTAGCCAGGTACAGTGGGGCATGCCTGTAAGCCTTGTGGCTCAGGAGGCTGAGGCAGGAGGATCAAAAGTTCAAGGCCAGCCTCAGCAACTTAGTGAGACCCTGTCTCAAAATAAAAAAATTAAAAATGGCTGGGGATGTGGCTCAATGGTTAAATGCCTGCCAGGTTCAGTCCCTGGTACCCCCCCCCCCAAAAAATAAGATAATATACGTCTTCATAGGCTATCTATCCTTAAGAGCATGCAAATTATAATAAAAGTATTACTGAAAGTCCAAAACAATCCTCAAGGTCATTAATTGAAGACTATCCTTCATATTACTCTATACTTTATTCTTAAGAAATATTTCATAATTTTAAAAAATCAAGTGCTTTTATTGGTGCATTATAGTTATACACAATAATTGGGTTCATTTTGACATAATCACACATGTATGGAATTTAATTTGCTCCATTTCATTCTCCAGTGACTTCTCTTTTCCTCCTTTTATCCCTCCCTCATACCTCTTCCTCATCCTTCTTTCTCTTTATTTCCTTATAAAAAAAAATTAAAAGAGTTAAATAAAGAATAAAACAACTCTTACATGCTCCAAGGGTGGGAGAGGAGAAGTGAGAAATACTATTACATATGCAGGCTTACCCAGAGTAAATGCTGAAAGGAGACTAGATTTGAACTGTTCAGTTTACATAACACATACAACTGAAATCATTTTTAAAAGGGGAAAAGGGAGAGCTATCATAGGGGATCTAAAATACCCGAGGTAATATCATTATGACACATTTTTCCCCCTTATTTCTCTCTTCCTCTTTTCTATTCTTAACTAAATCCATCAGCAATACCTAAGGGGCTTTGCTTAAGGACCTTTACATGATTTCACCTCTAATCTGGAGAAAAAAAGACACCAATGGTTATTAAAGTACAATACTGATCATCACAGGGAAGTTGCTACAGGGAAGTTGCTTGCTCTTTCAACCAGCTTATTCAACAACTATCTCAAAGTATTTATAAACTGATAAATAGGTTTCCTACCTTAGAAAGCGCCTCGTCATGAACCACTGTATTGGTCGTTAAGAGAACAAGAACTGTTTGAAGTAGCTTAAGTTCTTCAAGACTATTTTCCATTAGTTGCCAAAGCATGTTAATTATATTCCCAGCAGCAGTCTGTAAAATAATTATTTTAAGAACCGTCAACAGGTAAAATACAGGTGTTTAGGTCCTCAGAGAAGAAAAGGGGTCAAATATTACCTCACCTGCAGGAAAATTCTTGATCATAGTAACAAAAATTATATTTTTAGATCCACAGATCCAAACACATCTCTCAACAAATTTGAGACTTATAACCAGTTAATTTTATTCTTAAAAAAAGAAAATTTCCTACAAATGTAATACAGCAACTAACAGCATGCAGTTCTGGAATACCCAGTCAAAATCAAAGCTAATTTCTACAATAATACAAGTATTTTTTGTCCAGTTATGGTCATATGCAAATTAACTATGAGTCTACTTTTCTTATATGTTTTATATATTTTATATATTTTCTTATATCTGCAATGTTATAAAAATAAAATATGATGCAAATTGACAATACATTGTATACTCAATTCAATCTGAAATTGTTTAACAAGACATACCAGAATCAAAAGAATTTACCACTTTTATTTTAGTACTGAAAGGTAATCCCATTAAACCCATTAAAATTTAAAAGCAAGAGGCAGGTTCATAGTAATGAAATTTTTTGTTGTTGTTGTTTTACCATCATTAGTTTAGATACAAACAATATATTTAAGTGAATGAACAACATATTATCACTTCATATAATCTAGAAAATAGTCATTATTTTCCCTCCTACCTTTTAAAAAACCCACGAATTTTATTAAATAAATTTTCAATGACATTGAAAACTTACTTGATTCTAAAATTATCATTTGTATTACCAAATTGTGACTTCTTAGATTACAAATAACTTGACAAAATGTCTTTCATTCTTATTCATTATTTTTGAGTATTTAAGAGGAGACATTTTGACAATATTTTAAACTTAAGCTGTTTTCTTCAAGTACACTGCTATTCATAAAATTTTTACATTAAATAGCAGGTATGTTTCATTCTTCTATGTGAAGATACAGATCTGACTCTATGTACAGTTCAAATAAAAATCTATGTATTACCTCAGACACAACTTCATGTGACATGAGTCTCTGAATGGCAGCCAAACATAGCTGAGTGATCTTCGGTTCCTTGGTTCCACAACCCATTAGGAAAGGCTGTACAACCTCTGAGCTGTTCTCTTTCAATGCTTTATTTAAAACACATATAGGACAAATTATTAAATCTAATTCATAATTAGGAATACATTTTTATATAATTAAAACCAATATTAACTCTTTAATAAGAACTTTATTGTGTAATATAAACACCAAAATAAAAACCAAGTAATAAGAGTTAATATACTTCGGATGCATAGTACAGACTTCATCACTACAGCTTTCCCATCTTTTGCTATAAATTCTTTAAGGACAAGGATTCTCAGAAGCTATTTCTTCTTATAGTGCAGAAGAAAAAATAAATAGGAATTTAGCATGCACAACATTCCCACCACACTTATGAATGAAGATTCAGAAACTCCCTAGAATTTTATATGCTTTGAATTCATAAAGCTCTAATTTCTTTTTCAAGAAATAAACACATATCATTAAAAATAATAGCATTTCTAACCCATATTACTAAAACAGTACTATAAATTAATTGGATACAAATACTGTAACTCCAAATCTTAATTTAAATCCTACAAAGCCAAGTATTCTCAAAATTTAAAGGGGTGGCAAAAAGGAAGGAGGTTAGGAAAATGCACAAACTGATTTACACATTATTAAATTTATTAAATGGAATTATATCAATAATCACTTACTGACAGGCTACAAAAAGATCAATAAGATAGATTAGTCACTTTCAAGGATTTGAATAAGTAACATGTGAAGAGAACATCAAATTTATGAGTTTGATACTCATTTTCAAGGGTAACAATTCCATCGATTTATTTTCAGAGGCAAGATATGTCCTAAACACAATTAAATCTGAGTTTCAGAATGTTTTTCAAAAGAAATTGAGAAGTCATCCAGAATCATCATTGAAAGTGCAAAACCAACATTAACATTAATTTTACTGTTTAAATCCTACCTTTCTTCTCCCAAAGCTCTTTATGTAAATTCAGACTACGATTTCCTAAGCATGCTCTAAAAAGATCCCTCAGTATGTCAGTATAAATCACTGATATAACACAACTAAAAAAATAGCAAATAAGACTGGCAAAAGGGCTCCCTATCCTTCTTTCCTTGTTTCCTTATGCACAAAGGTTTTCATTCAAATCTAAAGGCATAAATTTTCCATAATGAAGTCTCAAAACATAAGTGATTAAAATATGACCTTAGAGTTAATCATAAAGCTTTAAAAGTGATTAAATCAGCCTACCATAGCCAATCCTGCCAGAATCACTGAAGTCTGAAGCTACACCCCCATCTATATTGAATTTTATGATTAAAAGTTTGTTATTATTAAATGTTGGAAAATTATAAATTATAAATTATAAATTTTCAGTAATAACAAGTTACATTCATAATTTTTGTGACATTAGCCTGTGTTTTTCATTGGCACATCACAATAACCTTCTAGTTTATAGAGCACAATTAGGTCCAACACAGTAAATAGATGGTACAAGAATTTGAAAATATGTCTTAATTCCTGGCTCACTATTTTTTCCAACAAATTATTCCACCACTCTTTAATGTAAATAACATTCTGATGATAAATGAAGTTAAAAGAGGACTTGATCATCTGTACTTTAAGGACATGTAGCTCAGTGGTAGAGCACTTGTCTAGCACGCAGGAAGCACTGGATTGGATCACCCAGTATCACAAGCAAACAAATAATTCAAATTTTTTACCTAAAGTCTTCAGATAAATAAAGAGTCATAAAAGACAAAAACAATGTATTTTCTTAAGAGTCTAAGATGCCAATCATTCCAAGTCATACCCTTAACATCACAAAGAAAATCAAAGCCAATTAAGTAATGGAAATGCTTTCTAATCACTTACAAGTTTTCTTTACAACTTCATCCTCTAGAACATCAAGAGTATTGGGCTGGGCGTGGTGGCACACGCCTGTAATCCAAGCAACTTGGGAGGCTGAGTCAGGAGGATCTCGAGTTCAAAACCAGCCTCAGCAACTTAGTGAGGCCCTAAGCAACTCAGTAAGACCCTGTCTCTAAATAAAATACAAAATAGGACTGGGGATGTAACTCAGTGACCGAGTGTCCCTGAGTTCAAGCCCTGGTTCCAAAAAAAAAAAAAAAAAAAAAAAAAGAGTATTGGGAATACTTCATTTCTTCAAAGAGTACTTCACTATTATCTCTGAGATTTTCTTCTAAGTCAATAACGCCATCCTGCATGTTTCCACGTTAATTTTTTTTATCTTGCCATAAAATGTTAAAGTTTTTGACAACAATCAGGGGACATTTTAAATAGCAATTAAACTCAACATGTATGGTATCAACAATGCATGCAATTCAACCGATGTGAGAATAACATGAACAAATAAACACACACACACAAAAAGGAAACTATACCACACCAGACCCACAGTGATTCTAAGAGACACTGTCAGTTGTAAGATGAATACCAATTTAAGAGATGTTAGAAAGTGAAAAACTATGCATCCTAGAATCAATAAAATAAGATGAATCAGTGAAATGTTGTATACATATCCATTACACTCAAGTCTATCAAGCTGAAATAAACTTAATAATGAAAATAAAAATTTTAAACTTTATTTTAATGTTATTCAATGGAATTAAACACCTATCTCTCATCTCTTCTGACTTTTCCCCCTCCCAATTTATATAAAAATGGAAGTCTCTAAATTATTCAGAATAATCAACTAAATTATAAAACTGATTTATCTATTTAACCAAAACATATCTACCATATACAGATCACAATTCAGAAAGAGAAAAAAAATTTTTTTTAAGTTACTGGTTTGTTTTTCTTCCTTCAAAAGTGATAGTGGTGCTAGGAAGTCGAAATTAATCTGGCTCTTTTAAGTGAGAGAATGCCACCTTCTACATACAATGGTTATAATGATGTACTCTTTAAGGATAGCTTTATGTAAATACCTTCCTAGAAGGAGAGATTTTGGAAATCACGAGGAGGAAAAAAGATTATAGAACAATATAAAGACATCTTGCTCTATTTATATATCATTCAGAAAAATAAAAGAGGAAACGCCTGGTCTTTTAAAACAATTTGTTTCCATTAAAATATAAAAAAAAGTTTTATATGAAAAAGAAAAAAAGTTTATTTCCTACCAAAGTCTCTTAATAAGCAACTTTAATAGAGCAACTGTGTGTTTGATATATGCTGTTATTTCCAAATTATGTAACTGTGAGATCAAATGATGCACTTTCACACACCTGAAAGAGGTCCAGCAGGTCCCCATATCCTAGGGGTTTCCTTGCTCTGAGCAGTTTCACTGCATAATTGCAGTTTTTATCCTGGAAAAAAAGAATTAAACTAGGATACCCCAGTATAAATCACATAAACAGGGGTTAATAAAAGTTTTATTGTGATAAATTTTAACAGTCTTTAATAACAAATTGTAATTCTTGTGAAATAAATAAAATGTGACTTAGACATTATTTCTTTTCTTTTCTTTTCTTTTTTTTTTTGGCACTGGGGATTGAACCCAGGGGCACTGACCCACCCCTGACCCACATCCCCAGCCCTATTTTGTATTTTATTTAGAGACAGGGTCTCACTGAGTTGCTTAGGGCCTCGCTAAGTTGCTGAGGCTGGCTTTGAACTCGAGATCCTCCTGCCTCAGCCTCCCAAGTGCTGGGATTACAGGCGTATGCCACTGCGCCCGGCTATTTCTATTTTTAAAAAGCTTAAAATCTAGTTCTAGGGAAGATTTGATATTTCCAACACCACTAAACAATTTTTTAATGGGTTCCAAAGGTCTGAAAACACATTTAAATGATTCAAGAATAAAAGAACAAATAAAAAGTATAGGTAGTTTCATATTAGAAGCACATTGCAAGCCAAAGGGAAAAATTATTTAACAAACATAGGAATAATTAGCAATTTTGCAAAAGAAAAAAATCTAAATCTTCACATCATTCCATATATTAAAAATTAAGAAAAAAATCAAGTCAGAGAAAAACTAGAAGAAAATTAAAATGACTATAAACTATGCTGAAGGAAAAGGGCATCCTGAATGTAAAGTAGTAACTAAAGAGTTCAGAAAAACTATTTAAGGTAAAAATAAAAGGCACATGCAAGATCCCGATTTTGGTCCTTCGACCTGAAATAAATAAATAAAATAACTGGCATCTAAGTTTTAAAAAAATTAAAAGGTCCATGATCTGGCAAAATTATGATTAAAACATGATGCAAAGTTAATATTTTTGCTATACAAGCTCAAATAATTTGATAAGGCAAACAAAAACTCAAAGAAGTGAATGTAAAATGAAAAATAAAATAATTCAATGCATATGGAGAAATATGTTCAATGTCAAAAACAAATGTCAGTTAAACTGAGCAGTTATTTCCCTGCTTGATTACCAAATTTAAAAAGAAAAACAATAATCCTGACAAGGATGTTATAAGAACACATTTTCATATAGTTGGTAAAGGAATAAACTTTTACCTTCCAGAAAAAAAAAAAAAAGTGTGGTAATACATTCCAAGAACTTTACACATATTCATACCCTTTAACATTATAATTTTGTAAATTTATAGAAATTGATCATAAAGTAATAATTCTAAATATCTAACACACCTGACATAAAGGAACTACAATCCACTTGATGAAATACTGTGTAGCAATTAAAAACAATTAAAAAGATGAAATCAAACACTTTTGATTAGGCTGGGGGTATTGGTCAGTGGTAGAGCCTATGTGTGAGGTCCTAGGTTTGATCTCCAGACACCCTCCCTAATACCCCTCAAAAAAAATTATGGTACAAGAAAAGATGGAATGCAAATTAATTTTTTTTTAAATCTAAGGGTAAAATAAACAAAAGCACATCATGTTGTAGACACACTATAATTGTTGACCCAACAAGTCAACAGTGTGAACATGATACAGGCCCTGTTTTCTAGCCTACGTTACAGAAATAGCCTCCTAACAGTTACCTCTGCCTCAGTAATGGTATGCTCAACTCTATCTTCCACACTGTTGTAACAATAACTTACTTTCAGTGGATCCAAAGAACACCAAGCTGCTGTATATCTCAAACATTTGTTCAAGCAGTCCACTTCTACATTTTGTTTGTCTGGCTAACTCCTCTTTAAGCTTTAAGACTCAACTTCAGATTCCAAAGCTGGGCTAGGTGCCTATTCTATCAATGTTTCCATAACGACCCTTTCTATATATTTCCATGTTGGCCTTTACCTCACGGTATCAGAATTCTAAAATTAAGGTCTGTCTCCTTCAGAGTACTATTATTTAGTTGTTATAAACTAAGGATGACAGTTCATGTACTAAAATAATTATAACATGCAAAATTAAACAGAAAAAAATGGTAAAGGCAAACCTAAGAGACCTATATGTATCCCAATGTCATTCATTTATTAGCCTACATTTAATAATGGACTTCTTATTTCCCATGTAATGTGATAAATACCAGCAACATAATAAAAATAAGATGTTGATCTTAATGTCAGGAAGAAATTTATCTGGAAAGCTAAGTTTCTGACAAGGTACTCCAAATGAAGGATTGGGTAAGTCAAACAGAATAAATGGCACCAACACATTTGCATGAATCATATGTATGATTCTTACATAACTACTTACTAAAAATATGACATGATATATTTCATATTTGTTTGTAAAACATCAGAAGTATATGTATTGATAAAATAGAACACATTAAAGTAAGTAAATTACCTTTTATGTCAGAAAAAAATATCCGAAGTATATTTACTCATTGCTACTTAAGAGATCTTTTAGCTATTAGACTATGTAGATATGAATAAGATGATGGAAAACCATGTGAGAAAAGAACACAAACCATATATAAATCATAAATAATGATTATTCATGTAAAAATTCTGTATGTAAACTGACAATAGCTAAAAGCAGCTACGGGTAGATTTAACTATTACATTTTAGGGTAGGGTTTAAATATACAATTTTAAAAGACATCACAACTTCATTGATTTCCTCGTTACAATACATTTAAAAAACAAAATTATGAAATTTTTGTGTAACACGTGCCTCTTCAATGAGGATAATAATTTGTAATGTATAGCAAAGGTGGAATTAAGGCATTTGGCCTTATAAGTAAAAAACTTTGTTATTTCTCATTTGCAGAGTTTTATCTTTAAAGAAAAGGAAATTCTGAGATAATCTGTACATCTGAACCGATGCTGACATTACCTGGCATAGCATTTCCACTTATGTCAGCATTCATGACAGCAGTGAAAACAAAGAAAAATAAACATTAAAGGAGGATGCTTAAAAGGGGAGATGTAAAGCAAGGATTTATGCTGCAATGTAAATGATCTTCCCTTGGAAAATAAATCTAAGAAACTAAAGGTGACTAGAAATCTATGCTGAATATCATTAATTAGATTAGTTGAGCCTAATTAAGGACTCTGATTTTTACAGCAACTTTATATATTCTAAATATACAGAGACATATGAGAATTCAATATCCTGTCTCATCTGAGACTCCTCAATTATTTGGGATCTTTACAACAATTACAGCACAAAAGCAGTATCCTTTGATATCAAGTATTGTAAAGAAGTAAACACTTCTCAGGAAAGTTTTTAAATTAATAAAATTTTTTCAGTGTTAACTGTACTATGAATTTAGAAACTTTATATTGACCAATTTAAAATCGTTGTTTTTGAGAGTCTTTGATTTTCAAGATGACAGTTATCTATGAATCTATATTCTTTAGGCATCAATTGCTATCAATACTTGGTAAAAAAAAAATAGGATCAAGGTAAATGTTAATACCTCAAGTAAATGGCTGTGGAAAACTATGGAGATTAAAGCAAGAACTACTATATGTGCATAAAGATCTGTTGTAACAACGATTTGAATAACGCTAATAGAATTAAAATTAACAGTCTACCTGTATATTAGATTCATACTCACTAAAAATTTCTTATTCTTTCTTAAGACTAATTGGATACTTTACCTAGCACAAAACACTGAAACAGATTCTCTGAAGAAATCAGGTTTTTATCTTCCATCAATTATGAACAAAAAATTCTATTATTAGAGAATAATTAAGGACTCACCATGGTATCAACAATACTAATAGCAAAGATAAATATTCACAATGATATTCTAATATGCTTGGTCTATCTTAAAATATCTTAGGTCATAATTCATCTTTAAACACCTACCTTCCCTACAGCAAATCCATCCAACATGCATCTCCCAAAATCTACATGCCCACCCTTCCAACTCAACCATAAACACCTTTGCCTTTTCCCACCACATTCACCACACTCCTCAATATACACACAGAACACTATTCATTGTTGTGAATATGTTATAAAACTATACAATGTTTCTGACAGACTGATGCAAATCAGGGAAGAATCTGTGAGAAACAGATGCAACTCAGGAGAACTAAAACTAAGGACCAATTTCCAGCAAAGCTGAGCAACTTCAGTAAAATCCACTCTCGCTCCCCACTCTTAAGCCACCCCCTAAAATCTTTATCTCACTTTGGAACACTCTGAAATCTCACAAATTAGGGATTTTTTGGTATCCTTTGTTTTAAATGTAAAGTTTATGAAAATTCAAGAGATTCTTTATAGTCTTTGTGTAAATTAACTTAATAAGACTATTTCTCTCCTATAGTGGCTGAGATGAAAGGCACTGTTGGAATAGGAAATGCAGACTGAAGGATCAATGGAACAAGCAATGTTTAAATATGAAACACCTGAGAGGAAGTAGCTAGGGTGGAGAGCTTAAGATTCGATGATGGCTGACTGCAGAAAGAACCTGGGCTCTGAACATTCCTGAATTTGAATCTGGTTCCATTACTTAATAAATGTCATCTTAAGCAAGTAGCTTAATACTTTTGCATAAAATAATATCTCCCCACAAGACAGTCTTATGTAAGACAGAGTGGCACAAGTACTCATATATATTAGATTCTTAAAAAAAAAAAAAAAAAAAAAAAAAAAAAAAAAGAAGCCAGTCCATGTTCATTACTGAGGTAAGAAAAAAAGACAAAAAAGAGAGTAGACTGAGTAGAAACAGCATACCAAAGAGAAACTCCTAAAAATTCCTCCTTGAAAACCAAGTTTAATCAAGAAAAGATATAAAAAGAAACTCTCATTCTTCATCACCATATTTAAGTCCAGGAGTCCAAACTTCAATGGTACTACTAAATATAAAATACTACATTATGAACTGTTCATATTACATTAAAGATAAAATAGGTCTTGAAAGTGGGACTAAGAACCAATCTCTCTCTAAATTCAATGCAAAAAATATTTACTGAGTGCCTTTTATGGTTCAGTGTGTCTCAGGTGAGTGGCAAGAGGTAGAGTAGTAAGAAAAAATTCTTGCTTTTAAGGAATTAGAACTTTTAATCTTTCTGATATCAGAGAATTGTATAGTATTCATCTCTGGGAAACACAATCAGTTTACAAGTTAGGGACATTCCTGTAGTCTAAACCATGAATAACATGTTAGGGCATGAGAAAGACATGCTACAGAAAACTGACGGCTTTCTCTTAAGATTCTACTATTAGTATTAGTCAATTTTTTATAATTGTTGAATTTTTAATGCAAAAAATTACCTGTCAAAATTTCGGTGTTTCTTGCAGCTATTGTTTTAACTTTTATTATTCCTGATTCAGCAGCCTGTAAGAATAAAAAGAATTAGAAAATAAAACATTATCAACATTAGGAATTAAATAAGTCATATACAATAGCTAAAATTACAAGCATAGTCAATTGCTATCATCTTTTTTTATTTTCAAAGCATCAGATACTAAGCATAGTAGTGACATACACATTAGATGTAATAAAATATGATTAATTTGATTATTCATATGCAAACTGCATGTTGCCTTCCTCTGCCTTGAGGAACATCTGAAATATCTCAAGACTTCACAAATTTAAATGTTCAGAAAATAATAAAAAGGTAATGAAAAAATATGAATTCCTCCTCCCCATTCACACTCTTTTTCCACCACAAATAAATTATAAAACACTGCAAAATAAGTGAAACTATTGTTTTAGATTTGAAGAGTCAGTTTTCTTTTTTGAGAATGAATAACCAAGCACTGATTACTCTTTGATTATAGTTTTTAAATATTCATTCCAGTTTTCATAAAATGTGCCTAAAATATTTCATCCCAACATGCTTAGCTGGCAGTAACTGCAATTCATATAGCATTTTAAAGAACATCACAAGAAATGCACTGTCCAATATGGTAGCCACTGACTACATGTAGGACTTGATATGTGGCCAGTCTGAATTAAGCTATGTTCTATGTATAAAATACACACTAGATTTTGAAGATTCAGTATCAAAAAATGTAAACTATTCTCTAAATATTTATATTGATTACATTGGGAAATAATATTTTCAATACACTGGGTTAAAGAAAATATATTATTAAAAATTAAATGTCTGAGGTTTTTATTTTTGTTTCCTGGATAGTAACCGAGGGGCACTTTTACCACTGAGCTACATCTTCACCCTTTTTATTTTAAGACCAGGTCTTGCTAATTTGCCAAGGCTGGCCTTGAACTTGCCTCCTGCTTCATCCTCCTGAGCTGCTGGGACTATATGCCTACACCACTATACAAAGGTTTTTTTTTTTTTTTTTTTTTACTTTTTAAATGCAATTGAAAATTACACATATGGATTGCACTTGTGGCCCATATTATCTTTCTGTTGAACAGCACTGATATATAATATTGATATGTTATTTCCATCATAGAAAGTCAGAATACTTTCAGTATCTAGAAATATGGCTATTTTGTATTTTATATTGGTCTCTATCGCTCAAAAAATAATATCTTAGTTTAACAATCAGGAGACTAATGTATAAAATAAAGAACACATAGTAGGTAGGCTACATCATGTGTAATAGAACTTTTTCACTTTGTTGCCTCCTAGCATGTGAAGTTCCTGCTTGTGTTTGAAGAATTCTTTATTTCAAGAATTCTGTTAGAATACAAAATCTGTCTTACACTACTAAAATTGAAAATGCCAGGTACTTGATTTCTCACATGTCCCAGCAGCCTAGGCTTACCCTATGCTTTTGAATATGGAGGACAGTGGCACAGAAAACTCAGAGACAAGAAAATTCTTTCCAATAACAGCAAAAGTGAAAGCAACATCTAGTCTCAGAGGACAGTAGAACCAGTGGTGGCCTGGAGTGACCAACACTACGAGTAGTGCAATCCATAATCATCCAATCACTATTCATCAGAGACAGCAATAATGGTCTAACTGGCATGAGTCTTGCTGTGGCTCTAGCTGTTTACCCTCCCCTTGTTCATGTACTTTTTCTAGGACTAGCTACATCCATCCTTCCACCAATTCAGTGAACCACTCATTATCCTATCAGTAAATTTTATTTCTGCTTAAGTAAGCCATTGTCAGCTTTCATTGCTCACAACTAAGAAACACAATAGATACAATACAACTTTTCAAACTTTAAGAAATGGAAATGTCCCAAATTAAATTAACAGGGCTACTAGTTGAAAAACACAATCAAAATCCAATTCTTTGGGGAAAAATTGGTTTTCTGATTATTTGAGGCAGTACACGTTAGAAACAGGAAGCTTAAAAAAAATCTGATGCTGTCTGCAACCCATTCCAATTAAATCAGAATGACTGCTAGCAGAAATCACATATCAGTATTTTTAAAAATCTTTGATTCTAATGTACAGTAAAATTTAGGAATCCTTTGCAATACTGCAAGAAAGAGATAAGAGTGTAACTGAGGTGGTAAAAAGTGGCCAGATCCTGAATATGTTTGAAGATTTGCAAACCCTAGCATATTAAGTAGTATAAAAATGAAAGAATACTGAAACACATTTTACGTGTGCTAAGTAATAGTCATACATCGCATCTCAAACTCTCAGATAAAGGTCTTATTGGGCCAGGAGAAGTTAATCTGTGGCCACTGAGATTTCTTCCACCATCACTTTCAAAAATTTAACTTCCTTCCCACTATAGCACTATATACCTTGCATATGTCCAAATTCTGTATTTCAATTTGCTTCTGTGTCAACAAAGATTTGATCAAACTAAGCCATCAAGAATACCAAGGCTATCTGTCCAGAGTCTGCCAAACATATATATATTTTTTTCCTCTTTTGAGGCACTGGCGATTTGAACCCAGAGGTGCTTTACCACAGAACTAAACCCCCAGCACTTTTGCCCTTTTCTTTTTTTTCTAAGACAGGTCTCACTAACTTTCCCAAGCTGGCCTCAAATTTGTGATCCTCCTGCCTCAGCCTCAGAGTCACTGGGATTACAGGTGTGTGCCACATGTCTAGCCTCAAAACTTAAGTTTCCAAAATCTGTCTTGTGATATGCTAGATGTTAGATGTCTACAAAGATTTCAAATTTGCCAAACACTGTTTTGATTTCTTGAGAGGAATAAATATTAACACATGAATGTGTACATGTTTAACAAATATTTTAAATAAATCATACAGTAAGGAGAAGGAATAAGTAGTATTTTAAGTAGTTTGAAGTAGGTTTTTTTTGTTTGTTTTGGGGGGTTTTGATGATAGTGGTGTTTTGTTTGCGATATTGGGGACTGAACCCAGGGTACTTTACAACTGAGTCAAATCCCCTGCCCCTTTTATTTCAAGACAGAGTTTCACAGGTCTTGCTACATTGCCCAGGCTACCAAGTAATATTTCCAAAAGATATAACCACTCGGGTGAGGTAGTGCACGCCTGTAATCCCAGCAACTCTGGAGACTGAGGCCAGAGGATAGCAAGTCCAAAGCCAGACTCAGCAACTTAGCAAGGTCCTAAGCAACTCTGTGAGACCCTGTCTCTAAATAAAATATAAAAGGGCTGGGGATGTGGCTCAGTGGTCAAGCACCCATGGGTTCAATCCCTAGTTCCCAAATAAATATATAAATAAATATTAAAAATATAACCAGAATTTCCATTCCTAAATTCAAGGAGTCAACAAAAGGATTATTTGTTAGCTATAATTAGACCTACATCATAGCTCCTCATGTTGTACATCCAAGTCTTTAATGTCAAAGTACTCTGAAACTGTAACATCTTATTCTCACTGGTACCAGGTGTTTCTGGAAAGTTCCACTAGCAATGTTTATTGATTACAGGTATATATCAAGGTCCCCTAAATACTGTAGTACTATTTCATACCAAAGCCTAGCCTAGGCTACCACTTTTAGAGTATTCTGTACAGACAGAGATCTCCAAGGTCAGATTTCCACCTATTTACCAAGGATTATAGGTGTAAAGAAGAGTCTTTAATTACTGCATTAAAGTTTCTGTTATTCTGATCAGATACGATGCAGGGAACTTACATAATTATAAATCTAGTTATTTTTTCCTAAATTAAGGAGGAGGAAGAAGAGAAAAGTGGCTAGTTCTGAAACCTGAATAAATTATACAGGTTAAGATTTTTAAAAAAAGATAAGCAGTCTAATATATTTCTGAGAGCATTTACAAGTTAGGAAAAAGAGCCGAAGTCTTAAATACATTGCAGCATTTCATATTTGTTCCTCCTAAAGTTAATATCTCAAAAAAATTTCCGTCTTTTTTCTCAATACCCTCTGCTGACTATACCAAAACTGCTTAGAATATCCCTGACCTCATTTCTCACTCAATATTCTCCTTCTGGGTAATTTCATAGTTCTGTGGTTTCAATGGAAGACTCCTAAATTATATCCACCACCCCCCCCCGCCACCACCACCTTTTTTTGTACTGAGGATTGAATCCAGCTTTACTACTGAGCTACATCTCCAGCCATTTTTACATTTTTATTCTGCGAGAGGGTCTCACTCAGTTGTATAGGGCCTCCTTAAGTTGCTAAGATTGGCTTCAAACTTGTGAGCCTCCTGCTTTGGCCTCCCAAAACACTAGGATTACAGGTAAATACCACCACACCCAATTAATTATATTCCTTTCTTGACTTGTCTCCAAAACTACAGGACTCAACTAGCCAAAATACTTAAAAGGTACCTTAAATTTAAGATGCTGAAAAAGATATTATCTTCCTCCACCCCCAAACTCCAACCTCAGCCAGAAAAAGTTTTTTTTCCCTATAATCTGTTTTCTGAACTGCATTATCCATCCAGTCACTGACTAGGGACATCTGGGCTTTCTTCCTCATCCTACATATTTAACCAGCCACAAAGTCTATTTGGTTAACATATCTTGTAATTTTTTTCTCTCAAATCCCACTACCACACTTCAGTTAAAACTCATTTTCAGTCTAAAGGGTTTTGTCTTGCCTATAATCTTGTCCTTCACACATTTAGTTTCTCTACTTTTCAATTGTTCCCTTGCACTACCCCTACTAGTGTTTCTCAAAACTGAATAGTGTAAGGTCATCTTTTAAAAGGGGTGGGGTGGATATCTTAGACTTGCCCAGTCACTGAATAACTTCACATATAAATACAACTAAGAAAATTTTTTTGTCTGCAGGTGTAGCTCCATGATGGAGAGTGCATGTGTCCCTGGGCTCAATCTCCAGCACTATAAAATAAAAAAAAATAAAAATAAAAAAAAACAATAACAATAAAAAGAGAAAAAAAAGAAACCTTTTCTTTTTTGGTACTGAGGATTGAACCCAGGGGCACTATGCCACCAAACCACATCCCCAGTCCTTTTTGTATTTTTTATTTTGAGACAGGGTCTCAGTAAGTTTTTTAGGGCCTTTGTAAACTGCGGAGGCTGACCTTGAACTGGTGATCCTCCTGCCTTAGCCTCCCAATTTACTTGGATTACAGCCCATGCACCACCACACCCAGGGGGTGAAAAACTTTTTATAGCCCTTAAATTACAAAGCCAACGAATTCACAAATTAAATCCAAACCCAAATTAGCACTAATGTGACAACACTTTTCTGAAACTAAACCACTGCTATTATGTGAAGACAGCTGTAGCCTTATGGCAGCAGATTCTTCCAATTTGGTACCCTTCTAGTATCATAAGCAGAAATCATTTCCTCCATCACTGTTTTCTATGACAACTAAGGAAAAGTCTTTTTACCTTGTCTATGATTTATGCCTGTGCTTTAGCCCTTTCTTCTCATTATGGATGTTTCTCTACTCTTTTCCTTTTTTAAATTTTTTTTAAAATTTTAAGACATGGTTTCACCTCACTAAGTTATTGAGACTCGTCTTGAATGTGGGATCCTCCTGCCTCAGACCCCTGAACTGGTGAGATTACAAGCATGCGCCACTGAGCCCCACTGTTTCTCTATTCTATCTATGAGCCATGAGGACAAAAAATGTACCTCATTCATCTCTCTACATTACTAACGTCTATCACTATGTCTTTCAAACAGTTACCACATAATAGTTTCTACATGAATAAACAAAAAGTTCTAAATAGTATAAAAATTCAAACTCATTTATAATAGGGGGAGAAGTGATTTTACTATCTCATTAACAGAAAACTCCAGAGTAAAACAGCCAGAGAATCACAACACTATCAGGACTGCTGTTTCACTTCTATCACCCTCTTGGTTCTGGCCTATTCTATGGATAGCTGCATCCTCAGGCTGCTTCCAGTATTTGCACAAAATGACTACAGCTATTCTACACCTCACAATTTCATGACACTATCTAGAAGGAGAGAGTCTCTTCCTGTAGATTGAAAATGAAAGAGGAAGCTTTTCCTTCCTAGGAGCACTTACTGACAATATGTGACTTGGGCAGGAATAAAGGTGGGGGTGGCAGAGATGTGAAGAATTTCAACTAGACTCAGCAACTCAAGGTACCCTGGAGATAGGAATGAGATTAATTCATCCAAATTCAAAGGGCTGAAAATGAGGGAGAGTGCAGAATACCACCAAAGGTCGCAAAAAGGAATGGATACTATGGAGAGAATTAACAAATGCCCACTACTAGAACTATGTACAGATTTACTTTTTTTAAAATGGTTTTTAAATGCTACTTCCCTTCACAAAAGCTCCTATTCTGTTTTTAACACATATTCTTCACAACTTCTATGATAGTAAATGCTCATAAGAAAATAAATTTACCAAAGGTCCAAATTAATTATCCCTACGATAAAGCAAGAAAGAAGAACAACAGAAGAAATGTGAAATTCAAATTAAGGGCAACTTGGCTAACATAACGTTAAGAGATGGAGGTATGGAGCTGCCAGAAGACTCAGATATCAAGTCAAATCCAAAGACCTTAAGTCAAATCTACACTCAGCACACTCAGGAGTATTTGATATAGAATACTCCCTACAGGACAATATGTTCATAAAGCAACTACTACATTGAAACCAATGATTGTCTTCTGCAACATCTGATTGCATACCAGAAGTTTTGAAAAAATATACCTATATGTTACTTTACTCAAAATCTCTGGTTTCTAAGATACAAGTAAAATAAATTTTAACATATCAATTTTCCTTAACATATAAACTGTCTTTAATATATCTGGGATGCAGATAATATGTAGATGGCTAAAGATATCTTTGTGGTGCCTTTTCTTAAATGTTTTTTACTACCCTGGATAGAAGGATAAGCAAGATGCAATATTCACTCATAAGGAGTCATTTAGAAAAGAAAAAATATTTAAACTGTAACAGAAGATAAAAAACAAGAGTTATAAGGAAACAACTTTAAAAATAAGCCTAACGAAAAGTAAAGAAAGTGGAGGAAAACATATTTAGACTGGCAAGCCTAATATACTTTCCTTGACTATTTTTCTTGACACATAGTAGGTGTTCAAAAACTATTTCATGAATGAGCCGAGCGTGGTGGCGCACACCTGTAATCCAAGCGACTTGGGAGGCTGAGTCAGGAGGATCGTGAGTTCAAAGCTAGCCTCAGCAACTTAGCGAGGCCCTAAGCAACTCAGTGAGACCCTGTCTCTAAATAAAATACAAAATAGGGCTGGGGATGTGGCTCAGTGGCTGAGTACCCCTGAGTTCAATCCCTGGTTCAAAAAAAAAATTATTTCATGAATGAATGAATGAGTGAATGAAGAAAGAAATTAGAAAGTTATCTCTAAATATGGTTCATGCATGCAATGGGCAACACTTAAAGTGGGATTAAAGAAAGAAAAAAATTTAAAAAGATGGGGAGGCAATTCCAGGCTAGTGAAAGGAAACTCAGCAGCCACAGCATGAAAAACCAAGCAGAAGGATGGACCTGGAGACTAGCAGACAATCCACTTTTCTACCGTACAAGGGCATATGAGGAAGAGTTGAGGATGATGAAGCCAGTGAGGAAAGTTGGGAAGAGCAAGAGAGTCTTAAGTGCTAGCATAAGGAGTTTTATAGGCACAGAGTAGCCATTGAGGGCTTCTGAGCTATTTTAAGTATAACGGTCCGGTGGTAAAATAGATTAGTTTTGAGCTACATATGCCTTTAATGCATGTCAAAGGAAGGCAAAATGTTAAACTAGGATAATAACTGAGAAAACAGAAAAAAAGGAGAAGTAGTTGGAAATTACAGATCTGAAAGGAACAGCTGACAGTGAACAGGGAACAGCGGGAACAAAGATAGTCATATAATGACTGAGGTAAGCAACAATAAAAGACACCAGTAAAAAAAAAAAAAAAAAATGGGGGGGGGTAAGGTTATTTTCAGGAAAATATGTTTAATTATAAGAAGTTCTATTTGAAATATATGAAAGACATTCTGGTAGATGTGTTCAACAGGTAGCTGGAAACAAGTCTAAACACAAGTAAGAAAGCAGAATACATAAAGCAGTACCAGCAGTGTGATAAGGCCAGAAGCCATGGGAGTACATGACAGTGCTAAGGAAATGAGCATGGAGTAAGAAGACATCTTAAGACAGAACTTGGGATAAGAATTTATACATAAAGAAGAGAAGGAGGAATACTGAGAGAGAAAGGAGAAACAGTAATGCAGAGTGTTACAAAAGTCAAAATGAGAAACTTCCAAGATGAAAAAATGGTAATAAATAATGAAGCAAGGCAGATGAGTAAGAACAATATAAAAACAAATTAAGGTGCGCACAGTGGCACATGCCTATAATCCCAGCAACTCAGGAGGCTGAGGCAAGAGGATTCCAAGGTCGAGGTCAGCCTCATCAACTCAGTGCACCCCTGTCTCAAAAGAAAAAACAAAAATGGCTTTAAGTATACTTAAATGATAAAGCACCCCTGGGTTCAATCCCAGTACTACGTAGACAAAAATAAACAAAACCAAATTAACCATGTTTTAAAGGTATTTGCAGCATGATATAATGGACAAAGAGAAAGGAATTAAAGAGGGATGCATATGGCTTGATATCTCATATCACTTTCCTGCTTTATTACCTTAAACAAATTACCGAATCTCTCTAATCATCATCTGTATAATGATACACTTAAAAAGTCCCGATGAATTCATTTGGAAAAATAAAAGACCCAGAATAGTCAAAGCAATCCTTAGCAAGAAGACTGAAGTAGGAGGCATCACAATACCAGACCTTAAACTATACTACAAAGCAATAGTAACAAAAATGGCATGGTATTGGCACCAAAACAGACATGCAGACCAATGGTACAAAATAGAAGACACAGAGACAAACCCACATAAATACAATTACCTCATATTAGACGAAGATGCCAAAAACATTCACTGCATAAAAGACAGCCTATTCAATAAATGGTGCTGGGAAAATTGGAAATATACATATAACAAAATGAAATTAAACCCCTATATCTCACCCTGCACAAAACTCAACTCAAAATAGATAAAAGACTTAGGCACTAGACCAGAGACCCTGCTCCTACTAGAAGAAAAAGTAGGTCCAGATCTTTACCATATCAGCCTAGGATCTGACTTCCTTAACAAGACTCCTAAAGCACAAGAAGTAAAATCAAGAATCAATAAATGGGATGGTACTGTACTAAAAAGCTTCTTCACAGAAAAAAGGAAACAATCAAGAATGTGAAGAGAGCTCGGCGTGGTGGTGCACACTGGTAATCCCAGCGACTTGGGAGGCTGAAGCAGGGGGATCGTGAGTTCAAAACCAGCCTCAGTAACTTAGTGAGGCCCTAAGCAATTCAGTGAGACCCTGTCTCTAAATAAAATACAAAACAGGGCTGGGAATGTGGCTCAGTGGCTGAGTGCCCCTAAGTTCAATGCCTGGTTCGGAAAAAAAAAAAAAAAGAATGTGAAGAAAGAGCCTACAGAATAGGAGAAAATCTTTACCACATGCACCTCAGAGCATTAATTTCCAGGATACTAAAGAACTCAAAAAATTTAACACCAAAAACACACATAGCCCAATCAATAAATGGGCTAAGGGGAACTGAACAGACCCTTCACAGAAGAAGAAATACAACTAATCAACAAATAAATGAAAAAAAGTCCAAAACCTCTTTAACAATTAGAAAAATGCAAATCAAAACTCTCTAAGATTTCATCTCACTCCAGTCAGAATGGCAATTATCAAGAATACAAGTAACAATAAATGTTGGTGAGGGGTGAGAAGAAAAAGGTACACTCATCTATTGCTGCTGGGAATGCAAATTGGTGTAACCATTACGGAAAGCAGTATGGAGATTCCTCACAAAACTTGGAATGGAACTACCATTTGACCCAATTATGAGAAGGGGTGAGAAGAAAAAGGTACACTCATCTATTGCTGCTGGGAATGCAAATTGGTGTAACCATTACGGAAAGCAGTATGGAGATTCCTCACAAAACTTGGAATGGAACCACCATTTGACCCAATTATCCCACTTCTTGGTTTATACCCAAAGGACTTAAAATCAGCTATTACATTGATGCAGCCACATCAAAGTTTATAGCAGCTTTGTTCACAATAGCTAAGCTATGGAACCAACCTAGGTGCTCTTCAACAGATGCAGATGGATTTTTTTTAATGTGGTTTATGTACACAATAGAATATTACACAGCCTTAAAAAGAAATGAAATTATGGCATTTGCCAGTAAATGGATGGAGCTGGAGAATATCATGCTAAGTGAAATAAACCAATCCCAAAAAACCAAAGGCCCAGTGTTCTCTCCGATATGCAGATAATAATCCACAATGGGGGGAGGCTAGGGAAGAACAGAGTTACTTTAGATTAGGTAAAGGGGAGTGAAGGGAAGGGAGGGGATGTGGGAGTAGAAAGGGTAGTAAAATGAATCAGACGGTATTACCCTATATACATATATAATTATACAACCAGTGGGGTTTTACATCATGTATAACCAGAAGAATGAGAAATTACACTCCATTATATATAATGTATCAGAGTGTATTCTACTGTCACATATAACTAATTAAAGTAAATTTAAAAAAATTTTTTTTAAAAAGAGAGAGACAGAGACTGGGCCCAGGCCAATGGGAAGCAACAACAAAAAAGACATGATATATTAGAGTTAAAAGATGCAGAGTTCCTAGCCTCGTAGAAAGGATATATTTTACTCAGCCTTGAGTTAACTTCATAAAATGAACAGTTTCTCATTTATATTTGTATTTCCTGCCAATCTTCACACTTAAGAGAATAATAAATTTCTACTAAATTATAACATTAATAGTAAAATTCTACTTTGTACATGATTGAATACAATACTATCTCATAGAAAAGAAAGGAAAATGTTTCAATTTTTGAAGTATGTTTTCTTTTTTGGTTTATAAGTCGGAAACAATGTCTTTTATTTCTTCTATGTCACTAAAGCACAGTGCTAAGAAAGTAGTCAAGACAACATTTTTCCATTTGTATATTTCAATATATAAACATGAATTTATCCTATTTTGTTTATGGAAGAAATAAAACAACATCAAGGGGAAAACAAATATCAGTACATTATAAAACACTAAATTAAAACAATTCCCAAATAAGTAAGTAAAGAATATCCAGTCCTCATTCTTCACTGTCAAAAGGTACTGAAAATGAGTTCTTAACTCATCAGGAAAGTCAATGACTTAAGCCTCAATTCCCAAATATGGTAAAATGGAAAATTCTGTCTTGGTAAGAAGGCATTTCTTTTATCAGGGGTATCCCTTGACCAGTTAGCAAAGAAAAATGCTGAATATTGAGGAACTCTACCACAGGGAACCACTGCTTTACTATTATTATTATTCATTTTTTTTAAGGCAAAAATCTCTACTAACCAACTTCTATCAGGCCTGAATGGGCAGTGGGAAACTTAAGGTGCATCACTGAGAAGACTACTTATACTTTTTAACAATACCCTTGCTGATTCTACAATAATAAAAGGAGAGAAAAAAAATCCATCCAAAACCCTAATCCTAACTATCCCAGTTCAAATGAGGTTCATCTCCTTTCCTCTTCTACTCCCATTCCTTTGGACTTCATCACCTCTAGTATTTCTCTACTTGGTGATCTGAAAATCTTATTGTTCCAACTCCATCCTTCTAGCTTTCTTACCCCATTGCTCTTTGATTAAATTGGTGCTGCTAGTCCCTTAACCCTTCTCACATCTTCAAATCAATCAAAGCTATTGGGTTTCCTTCTTTGAGAATCCAATCAAGACCTTACATTCCACCATTATTTCAATCACTTTTTCTGCTAAGATTCTTTGTTCCATGTCAATTTTTCCTTCACTTATCCAGTGATTAACTTCCCATTCATCACTTCTTTTATTACTAATCACTTCCAACAAGAAGCTTATTTTCTCTTACCTAGAAAGCAGAGGCCATCGGACAAACTGTTCACAACTTCTTTCTCTTTCAAATTTATCACATTCAACCCATTTTTTCCTTCCTGAGACAATGCTTCCCTTCTCAGATTGAACTTCAGTTCATTTACAAACTCCAACTTTCTCAGGGATCCCTCTTTTCTCCAGTATCTTTGAGTCTGCCCAACAGCGTTTTTTTCCTAAAGTTCCTTCTTAGGTTCTGGATATACTCTTGCTGATCTAACTCATCTACTCCTATGGTTTCTAATATCAAGTATTTACTGACATCCCAAGTCTAAAACTCCAGAGCCCCCTCCTAAATGCTGAACTACCTTTTCCAATACCTAATCGTCAGTTCCACTTGGATGTCATAAATCTTAATATATTTGTGACTACTAACTTCTCCTATATTCCTTCTTCCTTTTCTTAATGATCCATCTAGTTTCCCAAGCCAGAAATCTAGAAGGCATTGCACAATTCCCTCTTCCCATTATAGAAAAGATCATAGTGCCCTGGTAATTTTACCTGCTAAATCTTTTTATCTATACTCTCTCCCACTCCTCTCAATGCAAGCAACCTCCTGTCACAACTACCTCAATAAGGCAATCACCACTTTTGAAAATTTGCTGTCTTTACATCAACCTCAACACCTTCTAATTCTTCCCAACACTACTGTCAAGGTAATGTTACTAAATATGAATCTGATGATTTTATTTTTTAAAGAGCTTTAAGGATTCCCAATCATATTCAGTATAAAATCTATTTTATATGGAATATAAATATCATAGGCTAATTCCTCTGCCAAGAATGACCTCCTCCTCCTCACATCTTCTAGTCATACTACTATTAAACTTAGCTCAAAAATTACAAACTTTCAGTGGGCATTATGGTGCATGCCTGTAATCTGAGCAACTTGGGAGGCTGAGGCAGGAGAATTGCAAGTTGGAGGCTAGCCTCAGAACTTACTAAGACCCTAGTCTCAAGAGAGAGAGAGAAAAAAAAAGATTAAGGATGTAACAGCTCAGTGGTAAAGCACCCTTGCATTTGATCCCCAGTGCCAAAAAAACAAAAACAAAAACAAAAAAATTTACAAACTTTCTCAGATACTTCCAGGCTCT
This sequence comes from Glaucomys volans, assembly GCA_020662805.1. Taxonomy (NCBI): domain Eukaryota; kingdom Metazoa; phylum Chordata; class Mammalia; order Rodentia; family Sciuridae; genus Glaucomys; species Glaucomys volans. The sequence goes on from JAJEJO010050221.1 coordinate 1,028,009, forward strand.
GTTGGCTTCCCCTTACCTGTTACCACAGCATAGTGCCTATTAATAGGAAATGAATAAAAAGTTCTCAGTGGTACAGCACTAGCCTAGCATGTGTGAGCCACTAGGTTCAATTCTCCACACCACATATAAATAAATGAATGAAATGGAGGTCCATCAACAACTAAAAAAATATTAAAAAAAAAAGAAATACACAAACAAAATTTTAGAGGTCACTCTTAAGGCTATTGAACATTAATTATGTAAAAGTGACTTTAGAAAAGTTTGACATAATTTTTAAAGCAAAGAAAAAAAATCTTATACAAATGTTTCCAAATTAGCTGCTTTAGTTGTTGCCCACCAAAAGGGGGGTGGGCAGTCTGAAGCATGAAGATATATGCTTAAGGACTTAGGAAAATAAGCAGGAAAAAAAAAAGGAGGAAGGAATTTATTGATATTATATTATTTAATAACTACCTTTATTATAAAAGAGTAGACTGAAATTATAGCCACTACAAAAACAATTTAATATTCAAAAGGTAAATATATAAATGAAAACAATAAGGTGGTGGTAGAAAAAGTCCAAAGGTAAAAATAAAACATTATCTTTTATCAATATCTTTTGTATTTCCATAAATCTCTGTTTTTCTAACAAATTTGAAATCTTAAAACTCAGCTTTTTAATTAAAAAAGAAATTATAGTCAAGTACCATGACCAAAAAAGTAGAAATTACTAAAAATTTGAAATAAAGATTAAATATAAAATGTCTCACTTCATTTAAACTGATTTAAAAAGTATCCCTTCCAAAGTACAATGCAATTAGAACTGTAATAAATTCTTGAGTAGTTCAGAATGAGCATTTTTCAAGTACACCTGTAAAGACACTGGGAGAAGGCTAACTAACAAATCTACTGAGTAGAAAAGATTTTCATATTTATAACGCTTTTGTTTTAACATCTACCTAGAACCCAAGGGAAAAATAAAGCCCAAAACTTACCGACTCCTTAAAAAACAAAAGCCAAATTTTGGCATTACTACTAATGTACCAAGAAGTTTAAATTAGACCAAAATATTTCATGAAAGTCAAGGCTTCCTCCTTAAAAAAAAAAAAAAAAAAAAAAAAAAAAAAAAAAATTCATCACTATCTAACCAATTCCTTCATCCTTGTTTTAAGGCTGTGACACAAAGTCATTTTTCAGATCCTAAAGCGGGAACCCAAGCATGTGTCACTGGTTAAGGAGTCAAGATTCTTTCATTCAACAAATCCTAACAGTATGTATATTACATACAACATTATGGTAAGAAATTACTCTTGCCATTATCACAAAAACTAGGTGTAATTACTAAATACCTCTCTAGCCAGTGTTCAACAAAAGCTAATAAGCTTTAATGAAAAGTCCTAGGATTAGGAATGGGCCTAGTTCTAATGACCTGTTTGGAACTCTGAATGCATTTTCCAATAGAAATAATGTAACAAATGGTAATTAAATTCCCAAATTAGCCCACAAAAGCCTACAATAGAAAGGGACCACAGTTTTTACATGAATTCTTAGAACTGGGAACAATCAGTTCTATAACTTACTGTTGAAATTACAAAACAGGACTTATAATTTTCTAAATGAAAGCATTTTTCTCAGAATTAAAAATTATTTAAAATTCTTTAAAACAGCCTGATTCTTCAAAATTACATGTTATAACTTTCAACAAATGATACAGTGAAACTAATGAAAATCAATATCAAAGCAAACTACTATCTGAAATAAAACATATAGAATAGTTATCATCCCCAAAGTGGCACATCTGATTGGGTAGAATTAAGTAGTATTTTCTTACTTTATTAAGGAAATACAAGGAGGTTGTTAAAGACTGATGGAACCAGAACACTTGTAGAAAAGTCAAGATTCCATAGAAACCTAAAATCCAAGCTTTATAAATCAAGTTCGAATTATAGAATATTTTTAAGGCTAAAATATTTAAATAAATATATAATATGAAATCCTTTGGTGAATTATTAGGGCAAATAATAAGTGAAACTACAGGTATTCAAAACTATTAAATAGGAACACAAATAAAATAATTAGCTTTACAACATCACTGAAATGTCTTATTTCAAAAAAAATTATAAAGAAAATCGAAGATTTTTTAATTTAAAATAATTAAAGTGGCATCCTAATTTTAAAAAAAGCCAATAGTGACAAAATTTAAAATTTCAATTCAGGAACTATTTGGAGATTTTATTTGTGTAAATTATTAACAAGCCATCTAAAAACACTCCTTTAATCTGACGACTTTGCCACACATGATCTTATATAACCACACTTTACCCGTTTTACATCTGAAAAAAAATTTTTTTGAAGCTCCAAGGGGTTAAGTAAGATGTATTGTTAAAACTTCAGTTCAGGTCCATTTGCTTTGACTCCAAGCCCAAACTTCCCACCAGAGAACTGCTCGTAACAACAAGGTTTAATTAACATGGTTCCTGTCAGTATACAACACTCTATAAATTACGTGGGTCTGGATAATTCATTAACAGTTCATAGGACTGATAAGCGTTAAGGCGAATGACACATACCGATAAGGAAACCATTTCTACTTGAGCGATACAATATATATACGTGAGAAGCACAGCTTTCCCAACAGTGGATATTAATTCTTAGGAACGAGAAACAGACATAAGTTTTTCAATTCTGGCTTAGCCAGTTCTGAGTTTGAAAAAGACCAGAGAAGCTTATTACTGAATTGGCTCACTCCACCAACCTCATTCCGAAATCAGGAGGACAAGAGAGTGGAAGAAATCAAATCGCCTCAGACCTGTCGGACACAATAAAAAGTCGGTACAAATCACCTGCAAAGGTAAGAGCCGAATGAAAATTAAGATGGGACTGGAAGCTGAGGGAGAAGGACTGGGTCTTAGAGGACCAAGCAAGCTCTCGGTGCCTTCTTCCGACGTCGCTGGAAGCTTACCTCCTTGACAGGTGGGAATTTCTTCTTGCACTCCAGTGACAAGGCCCGCAAGTCGCTCTGCATATTCTCCAGCAGCTTCTTCACCGCCTCGGGGCTGTTGGTGCCGGACATGATCACTCAAGGTCCGAGCTAATTTCAGAGCCGCACAAATAAGCTCTGGCACTGTCAGCTCCTTGGGGCGCCTCCAGCCCTCCCGCAGTCCGCGTCCTGGGCTACGCAGGGGCTCGGCGGGGCCTGGGCTGCGAACCCGGAGCGTGCCCGAGCGCCCCCCGCAGCCTCCTCCTAACACCCCCGGCTCCTCCTGGAGGCGCCCCCGCAGTCGCCCAGTCTCGCTAGGCTCCGCCAGCGCTGGCCCAGGAGCCCACAAGGTGGGCAGGTCCGTCCCACGGCTGCGGGGCCCGGCTACACCGGGCGTAGCCAGCCAACCTGGCAAGAAGCTTCAGCGCTGGCTCCCCAGACTCCCCAGACTCGCCGACGCCATTAGCCAAGGCGCCCACAATTCCGCGCGCGGCCGGGACACGTCAGCTGCACTTCCGGCCACCGCGGCCACCGCCCCCGCCGCGGCCAACCCGGAGGGCCAGCGGCTGGCGGGGCGGGGAGCGCAGCGGCACTCCGGCAGGTCCGGTTCCGGGTAGCAGCGCCCGCCCCTGCCGCACCCCCGGCGTCCTAGTAGGCTGAGGGCAGGGCCTGCGATGTCTACGTACGTTTCCTTCCCAGACAAACGCCTGAATGGGCTCCCGGGTACTATTTGGCGTAGCTCTGCGTATGTTGGTCTGGCATTGTTTTGGTGTGACTAATTTGCCTTTTTTTTTTTCAATTAATTTTAATTTGTCTTATCACTCTTCATTTCTGCCTCCTCGAATCTCTAGACTAATGACCCCAAATCAACGCCTACCTTCTGTGAATTTCATTCCCCCTCCGTGGACCTAAATGGCAAGCCCTTCTTGGAGTCGTACCAAGCGCCATCAGTGCAACTACTGCGAAGTCATCTTTTATTTTTTTTATCTGTAAAATGGTAAATTAAGCTGCCCTCGATTCCAAACCGTCTACTCCCATGTCACTCAAAAGACAAAATTCCTTCAGTCTGCCCTGTCCTTTTTAACCCATGTTTCTCTCCCACTAAAAAGTTTCAGGTCAGTTGGGCTTCGTATTTTTGTTCTACTTTTCTGTTTACTTTCCTAGTGGTTTGCCAGAGTCTACAACAGTAGGTAAGCAGTAAAATGTGTTGAATGAATGAATACCCTAATAATATCAGAGTATTGAGGCTTTAAAAAAACCGACATAAAAGCCTTTATTAGATCTAAGGTGCCAAGTAAGTGTGAGGTAAAAGCTAAAATCTTCGTCTGTTTCTCCGAAGAAACAGGTTTCTCCAGGTTAAATCTACTTTTGCCCAAGGTGTTTCTCAGCTGCTGAACAGGAAGTAAAATAATTTAGGATTATATCCTTCTGGCAGGCAAAGCAAGGATGATAAAGTTGGCAGATGAGGGAATTGAACTGCAGTTTGGATCATCTGTGCCTAATACACACCCTGTAAGAAATGGTTGACAACTCCTACAGTAGAAGTTTTATGCATAAAAGTCTGTAAATTTAGAGTGGGGGGAAAACGCAGATGACAGACATTATTCTTGAGGTCCCAGGGAGTTTTTTTTTTTAATAATTTCATAATTGGACCAGTAATCTAAATCCAAGTTCCCTTTCAGTGTCTTTCCCTATGTAGCCAAATTTTGTTTTAAGTTTTAAATTTCGTATTGTTAATAGCTTTGGCATGATTGATTCAAAATCAAAATCATCTTTAGAGTCTCTTTTTCTTTTTCTGTTTCTTTTCTTTTTTTTTTTTTTTTTTTTTTGGTACCAGGAATTGAACTCAGGGGCACTTGACCACTGAGCCACACCCCCCAGCCCTTTTTATTTTTTATTTTGAGACGAGTCTCCTTAAGTTGTTTAGGGCCTTGCTAAATTACTAAGTCTGGGTTTGAACTTGTGATCCTTCTGCCTCTACCTTCCCAACCACTGGGATTACAGGCTAGAGTCTCTTACATCTCTATTATATAGAGTTGAGAATGCAGTTGAATTCACTAGCTAAAAACAGTATGTACAAACAGACATGGCTGGGGTATGCTGGTGAGCTCAGCTACTAGGAGCATGAGGCAAAAGGACCGGATCCAAGGTTCCAGGCCAGCCTGGGCAATTTAATGAGACTCTGTCTGAAAATAAAGAGTGCTGGATACATAACTCACTGGTATCAGCATACATGAGTCCATAGATCACTGGGAGAGTAGTTACAGAGATGTCCTTGATGCTGGAGTTGATTGCCAGCACTGCATAAAAATAGCTCAGTGCATGCCTGCAGACCCAGCTGCTAGGGAGCCTGAGGCAGAAGGAGCAAAACTTCAAAGTCAGCCTCAGCAACTGAGTGAGGCCCTAAATCTCAGAGAGATTCTGTCTCTAAATAAAATACAAAAAAAGGGCTGTGGATATGGCTCAGTAGTTGAGCACCCCTGGGTTCAATCCCTGGTAATTAATAAATAAATAAATAAATAAATAAATAAATAAATAAGCCCTGTATTTTATATATGCCTAGAAAGACTGTACTGCTCCAGAAACAGTACATGCCTTTATACTAACACCACACAAGCTACCAGAGGTAAAAATAGTTTTTTATTCTTCAAGTTAAAGAATTAACTAAACTTGGGAGCTAGCAGAATCATTTCCCTTTTAGTAGTAAAAAACAAATATCCTCAATGAACTTGGCATTAGACCAGAGACCCTGCACCTACTAGAAGAAAAAGTAGGTTCAAAGCTCCATTGTGTCAGCTAAGGAAGAAAATTCTTCTACAAGTCTCCTAAGCACAAGAAGTAAAATCAAGAATCAATAAATGGGATGGTATTGAATTAAAAAGCTTCTTCACCGAAAAGGAAACAATCAAGAATGTGAAGAGAAAGCCTACAGAATGGGAGAAAATCTTTACCACATGCACCTCAGAGCATTAATCTCCAGGATATATAAAGAACTCAAAAAACACCAAAAACAAACAAATAAACAAATCAATCAATAAGTGGGCTAATACACTGAACAAACACTTCACAGAAGAAGAAATACAATTGAGTAACTAATACATGAAAAAATATTCAACATCTCTAGAAATTAGAGAAATGTAACTTAAAACTACAATGAGATTTCATCTCACTCCAGTCAGAATGACAATTATCAAGAATACAAGATAACAATAAATGTTGGCAAGGATGTGGGGAAAAGGTACACTCATACATTGCTGGTGAGACTGCAAATTGGTACAACTAATCTGCAAAGCAGTATGGAGATTACTCAGAAAAATTGGAATGGAACCACCATTAGACCCAATTATTCCACTTAAAATCAGAATGCTACAGTGACACAGCCATATCAATGTTTATAGCAGCTTTGTTCACAATAGCTAAGCTAGGGAACCACCCTAGGTGCCCTTCAACAGACAAATGGACAAAGAAAATGTGGTACATATACACAATGGACTATTATTCACAAAAAGAATGAAATTATGGCATTTGCTGGTAAATGGAGGAACTGGAGACCATCATGCTAAATGAAATAAGCCAATCCCCCCAAAATAAAGGCTGAATGTTTTCTCTGATGTTCGGATGCTAGCACACAATAATAGGCAGGAGTGGGGGAGGGACAGAGTTTCATTGGATTAGACAAAGGGGAATGAAGGGAAGGGAAGCAGGATGGGAATAGGAAAGACAGTAGAATGAATTGGATATAACTTTCCTATGTTCATATATGAATTATACCACCAGTGAAACTCCACATCATGTACAACCACAAGAATATAAAGTTATACTCCATATATGTATAATATATAAAAATACATGTATAATTATACATGTATAATATGTATAACTAAAAAGAACAAGTAAAATGTTTTAAAAAAAAACAAATATCCAGATACATATTTTGTTCTCCAGTGTGTGAAAAAATACTAAATACTGTCAAAATTGTAGCAATTCTACAAATGTTGGCATGGGGGTAAAAATTCTCTGTAGCCGCAAAATCTGTCTTCATTGAAAATTACATCAATTGCCAGATAAAGTTAACCTTTTGTTACCATAAATAATGCTTTCACAGCATTAACACATGGTAGTCAAGCTTCAGGTTCTGAAGTGAAAAAGTCCTGAGTGTAATTCTCAACTCTGTTGGTTACTATCTGGGTAACTATTAAATGACTTAGCTCAAGCTCTCTAGTCTTCACTAATTCTTACTATATAACCTCTCCACATGCTTAAAAGAAGAAAATACACCTTTCTCATGAGGTAGTTGAGAGGTTAAATGAGATATTGGCAGATAAAGTACAATGCACGTCACACATTAAGTTTTGAGTGCTTTTTAGTCTTATTTTTTATTATCATCATCATCAGTATTGGTGCTGGGGGTTAAAAACAGAGTCAAGTGTTTTAAGCAGGTGTTGGAAAAAGAAGACTCTGATGGTCTTTGCACTCTCTAACTTCAAAACAGACTTAATTATTATCAGTAAGTTTTGTTCCTGATACTCAACCTTCTAGTTGAAAATACGAGATCTATGTCTTTTTCTGAACCCTTGTTATGAATTTTTTAGAAAATGTATCTATTTAAAGATATATTTAACAAGAAGCAATCATCCATATGTAATAAGAAAAAAACTTGTCTAATGTCATTCTGGTTGTTGTTTTGTTTTGTTTTGTTTTGGTACCAGGGATTAAACCCAGAAGTGCTTTACCACTGAGATACATCCCCAAACCTTTTTTTTTTTTTTTTTTGAGAAAGGTTCTTGCCAAGTTGCTGAAGTTCTCACTAAGTTGCTGAGGCTCTCCTCAAATTTGTCATCCTCCTGCTTCAGCCTGCGTAGTTTCTGAGAGTATGGGCATATGCCAATGTACCTGGCTCTAATGACATTCTGAAATATCTGTCTTAGTTTAATGATGAAATACAAATATTACTTCTCTAGTTGTTCAGTCCCTCAGATTCTAACATCATTCACTTATTCTTCTCTTAAACTCTTCTTTCCTTTAGATATTAGTGTTTAACAGAATTCTCTCTGCTCCCTATAATTTATTCTCTTTCAGTGACATGCACATGAATGGCTTCAATTACTATCACTCTATATTCCCCTGTATGATTCCCATAGTGACAAATAGCAGTGGAAGGTTCTGATTAACTGTAATACTACAACATAGACACCACTTGGGTTTACCTATCTAAGGGATACACAAAAGAATCAGTTGCAATATCTGCTGAATAATGTAAGTGCAAGCTTCTAAACCTTCCAAATATGAAGACCTTCTGGAATACATAGCATCAAATCCTCTGGAAACCTTCTCCTCTGGTACTAAGCTTATATACATAAATGTGGATTGATTTTATACCTAGCCTTCTCTGGACACCACTTTACAGGCTAGGTCATCAATATCAGTTATATAATGAACAATACTTTACAGTAGAGAGGGTAATTAGATATGAAAAAAACATTTATTCTCAACTTCCCTAGATAACACAGCCTCATCCAAGCATATTGCTAAACATAGCACTATGGGAATAAACCAAGAAGCTCACTATCTCTGAAAGTCATGATGTCAAGCTCTTACACAAACTTATAACTCCAGAGTGCTTACCTAAGACCTAGACATGAACATTCAACTTCCTATAGATGTCTTTTCCTGTAAGTCTCATTAGTACCTCATTTCTCCCTGAAAAAGGAGTTAGCCTTCTTTATATAGTGTGATTCTCAAAGAAAGGCACCACATCCATATAGTTGCCTAAATCAATGAACTAACAGACTTGATTCTTCCTGATCCTTCATCCACTACATGTGAGAGTCATCAAATTATGTTGATTTTTTTCTCCTTCATTACTTTCTAATTCATCCACTTTTCTCCATTCTTATTAGTTTACCTAAAAGCTCTTCTGCTATCTCCTGGCCTCCTGGTGCTCTTATTCTTTGTACCCTATCAACTACATGCTTTCTCTTTATGTATCACATTCAAGTTTGCTAAGAGAAAGAATCTAAATAGTTCAGCATGTTAAATATGCATGGAGTATTTCAATTTTGATATGCTGTTTGCATGACCACTTCCTAGGTCACTGAAAAGAATACAAGTCAGCTGCTCTCCAAGCAGGGCGTATTGCTGGTCCAAACAGCTTCTAATGTGGTCAGGTTTATGAGTTCACATGGTTCAGAACATGGACATTTATGATGAAGAAAATGCATCAGTTATATATTCATTGTATGAATTAATAAGAAATTCCACTTACAGATGTATAAATGGTTTCTTACCCACTTTTGGTCAGTAATCACATTTTAGATTATTATTTAAGATTTAATTTTTATATATGTGATTAAAACTGTGTTAAAGACATCATTATGCTATTATTAGACTAGTGATATAGCTAAGTGGTAGAGCACTTGCTTAGCTTGTGGGAAGCCCTGGGTTTGATTCCTAGTCCTACAAAAAAATGCATAGCTATTATTAATTTAAATTTTATTTTTTGTTAATCTCACTCTACTGTCATTATTAATTCTCTAGCTCTGAATTACTTTCCCTGAAATTAATTGATTTCTACAATTTTTTTCCTCAATTTTACTTAGTTCAGAAATGTCTAGTCTTTAATGTCAATTTGTATATGCTATCTATGTATCTATGTCCTTCACTCCTGGCAGCTCATTGAACATTTTAACCAGCAAAGGGAGGAGGGACCACATACAGATCTGCAAGGTTCTTTCTATGATACAGAGGTAGAGATAGAAGTACGGTATTCCACAGCAGTGTGTGCAGAGCCCAGAGGATTCCAGAATCATTCTGTAGTTGTGAATCCTTGGGAGGTATTTAATGTTAACAGCAAATGATACTTGTTGAAAAAGGTGTTTCTTTTAATAGTTCTGTTATTTTTATATCACTTTAAGACCTTGTTTCCTTTAGCTTGCTTTCAGCCTTGTTCCTGAGATAAAAGGCCACACTGTCTAAACATCCTCAGCTCCTTTAAATCACCTCTTCCATTGCCAAGTCTTACACTGGAAACCACATTAATGGGGGCATCAGGCCTGACTTATTTATAACCTCATTCTGAAAGCTCTCTGGACTTGCTTCACACACCTGATTCTATCCCTTGACTCCAGTCTTATTCACTATATTAAGGGGTTCCCTGGAAGTTGACCCTGGAGAGGTTTGTGTACAAGTGATTTATTAAGGATGTGTTCACAGGAGATACTAGTAAAAGAGTAGGGGAAGCAGGAAAAGAGGTAGATGCCAGTCAGATAAATGGAGGGCAAGGGAATTTTAGGGAATCTTTTAAGGAAGAGGGCTGTCTCAAACAAATCAGCTATTGGCTGATAGGGGATCCCCTGATCCCCTGGCCCCTTTTTACTTTGTGTACATGGAGCAAAGAAATTAGAGAATCCCATATGAAGTCCTTTGAAGGAAAAGTACCCTGAAAAAAGGAAGCAGAGAAGGCCAAATGGTGAACACAGAAATGACAAAAGGGACAGGAATCTGGGTGTAATGGTCATTGCACTGCTCTTATTGGGCCATGTTCAGTTACTGAAGTGAAGGTCATTATCTGGTCTCTTCCAAGTCAGCTCATCTCTAAGATATTCTCTCTCTGGCTTCAACCATTGGAGCTATGCTCAACAGAAATGCTCCAGTCCAGTGGTTCTCAATTGGAGGCATATTTGTCCCCTCCCATTTTCCTATTGTTCCTGCACTAAGATATTTGACAGTGTCTGGAGATATTTTTGATTGTCACAACTCAAGGAGCAGATGCTAATATCTTCTAGTAAATAGGGCTAATGCTCAACCACAATGCATAGATCAGCCCCTCCCCACCCTCTGTTGCAAGGAAGTATCTATTCCAAAGTGTCAGTAGTACCAAAGTTGATAAATCCTTTCTCTAGTCAGAGTTCCAGAAGTTTTATCACTGCTTTGTTCTCCTATGCTTGAAACCCTGATTTGTAAACTGTCTGGTACTCCAATTCTCTAAGATTATTCTTATTACTCCCCAGACTCCTCCCCAGATCGAGAGTTTGTCCCTGATCCCCAGCTCCACTTCATACCCACCTGTCTGAGTCTCAAAATGTTACCTGCATGTAGGCCCTCTGGACTAGGTGCATTGTCTGCCCACATGACTGAACAATCAGTTCCTCTGACTGGATCTTACTGAAGTTCAATGATCCATTATGAATATTAATGTCATTTATTATTAGTCTGTTCTTAGATATTAAGTGCCGCCTTCTTGTCTAGACTTCTTATGGCTGCAGTTCAATCTATTCTCCTCTGGCTTTTCTTCCCACTTCTCAACATACTGTTCTTTCACCAAATGAGCTCATATAGTTTCATACTCCCATCCTTCCTGGTTAACCCTTCACTCAACACATCTACATTCAGGTGCTTAACTAACCCCGCAACGTGTGATTTAGAGTTATAAGATATGCCCCAAGAAGCCAAACATAGAGATCAGAAATCACATTTGTTTAAATCAACATTTCCTAAATGAAAAAATCAGGAAAGGGACAGTTCAAGGAAAGCAGCATTCAGACTAGGTTTTGTCCTACAATACCTCCTCTTAGTCTGAAGAGGGAAAATAGCTACCATTTATGGAGCAACTGTGAGGGTAGCTTTATACTAAATGCGTTTATTATCTCATTTAATTGAATTTTCACAAAAAATCCTGTGAATTAAGAATTACTATTTCTGTTTTACAAATGAGGAAACTGGGCCTGAAACAAACTAATTCACTTGCTAAATGTCCTCTAGCTAAAAAGTGGTGAGTCAGGATTCCAACTTAAATTTTTGACTCTAAAACTTGTACTTATGTATTTCAGAAATGAAAGTTGCCTCATGAAAAATCTGGTGAAGCTTGAGACCTGTTTCCTCAGTCTATTTTTTGAACATTTTGTTAATTGGAACCTTCCTTTCAGATTGACTATCTGTTTAGAAAGAAAACTTTAGGTTTTTCATAGCACCCAAATGTAATAGCATTTCTCTATTTAATTATAATGTTATTGTCTGTTTCCCCACTATGCTACAAGTTCTTCAGTGGAAAGGCCCTTTTGTTATCTGTAGTCATATTCCTGGCAGTAAGCATTTGTTCTTGTTTACATGGATTCTTGTCCTCAATCATAGAGAAACAAAGGTATTGAAAAAATCATCAAGGCAATAATTTGAGCAAAGGAAAAGAAAATAAGGGCCTGGGGTGTATGCATTGGGCAACTTGCATCCACAGAAAGGACTAAGGAGAATCTTATACAAGTTAGAGTTTCCTTATACCTGCTACCATACATCCTTTCCCAAGTACCTGCCTCCTTCCCTCAAGAAATATTTGTTGATGAGTGAATGATACAACTAAGATGATGTTTCTGTCTTCAGATTTTAAGACTTCAACTCCAAAAACATAGACCATTGTGAAAAGAAGCATATGTGGCATATGGTGTGTGCCAGAAGTAGATGGCTCAAAACTAAGAGTTATGATTCTTTGTCTTATTATTTTTTTTATTTTTGCAGTACTGGGGATTGAACCCAGGGGTACTTTACCCTGATCTACATCCCCAGCCCTTTTTATTTATTTTATTTTATTTTTTTTCATTTTGCAACAGGATCTTGCTAAGTTGTGCAGAGGCTGGCCTTGAACTTGTGATTCTCCTACCTCAGCCTTCCAATTTGGCTGAGATTGCAGGTATGCACTACCAGGCCTGGCCCAATAATTCTTCTTCAGATTAGTGAAGTCAGTATAAAATTCCTGGCACAGTGCTTAGGATACGACTGGTACTCAAAAAGTATTAGCTATGTATCCTCTTAATACAGAGCCAAGAGTAGCCAGTGAATATTTTCCATCACTACATGTATGCACTGAATATTATGTATTTTCATTGTAAGATATTTTGAGAAGCTATTTTCATTTAAAAAATTATTGGCAATGCCAGAACTAAATCAAATGTTGGAGTGGGAAGCTCTTAGCCAATTACACTTTGTGGAAACACCAAGAAAATGAGCAAAAATTATTAAAATCAACTTTGTCAGAATGCTGGAAAATAGTCATAAGTTTACAGAACTCAATCCAGACGGAGAGTTTATCAATTACCTTAAGGAAAAAAAAAAACCCCAAAGTTTAGTTTTATATTGTTAAATTTTTCTATTAATATTTTCTATTATCGATTTCTACCTTTGTCTTTGCTCTTTATTCTCATTTCTTTGGGTTTGCTCTGTTTTCCTTTCTCCAGTTCTTGGGTTATAATCATTTACTTCATTTCTGTATCTCTGAATGGGTCTCCAAATGACACCTCTGCTCTAGGCAATATTTTTCATTTTAGTTATTCGAAACCTATTTAGTTATGTGAAATTGAATAGAAGCAAATAGACTAGAAAGCTACTTTTCTTACCAAATTTTATTGCCAGAAAAACAAGCTCATTGCAAACAGATTATTGAGCTCTAGAACAATCACTTTGTTCCTAACTTGTACCAACAACAAATGGGTTGGGAAAGCTGTGTGGGAAGAACAACCTCCCTATTACCCTTCTTGGATATAGCTTGAGAGGGTAGCAGGCAAGGAAGAACCCCTTTATAGGGCAGAGCCAGGAACTTCAGAGGAAACAACAAGGGAAATCTTCCCAGAGAGCAAGACCAACTAGGGTCAGATGAACCAACAAAGAAATTTTACTGCCAGGGCAGGAATCTTTGGTCTTCCTTTGTAGTTCGAATCATTTTACAAGTGAGAGTTATTACTGTGGTTTGTGGGAAACCATCCATGTTTAGCAGAATCAAGCTTGGCTAAGCCATGGAATACAAAGGTCTGACTCCCAGGAACTGGCAGTCATGAGAGTGTTTCAGATAGCCTGGGAGAGGTGACTCTGTACAGAGCTAGCCCACCACCTGAGAAAATGCTAATTCTCTAAGCAAATTACTTCCCTAACTCCACCCCATCCTGTTCCTCACAGAAGCAGCCCCTCCCAGTCCCACTTTACCTATGCGACTACAAATAAAGGGAAGGTGGGCTTCTCTGTTTTGTTAAAGACCAGATCCTAGCATGGCTCAATCTGTCACACCCCCTCCCATTTCAAAAGATTATTGGCTCTTGTGTTTATTTAATAAAATAAGTTTCTTAGTAATAATAGCTGCACCATCCTCTGACAGAAACCTTTTCCCTCATCCATGTTGGATGTGTCAGAAATTCTCTTCTTACAGTGTTTCTTTTTTTCTTCTCCACTATTGTACATTATTAGATAGCTTGCCTTTTAGTTGCTAGTTTCTCTATAACAAGGAGGTCTCTTATGGACTTGATGGTGAAGACAGCATCACCCAGAGAACCTTAATTTTGATCTGAGTGCAGAAACTGGGTAAAATTTGGAGGGGTTTTTTTTTTTTAATCTTCTTCCTTTCTAACATATATCCAATTTTATTTAGGATAGTAATCCCAAGTAGAGGATTACATTTTCTAGCCTACATAGTTGGATAACATGATAGTTAAATTTGACTGTACTGAGGGATGCATAGACAGCTAGTAAAGCATGGTTTCTGGGTGTGAAGGTGTTTCCAGATGAGATTGGAATATGACTTGGCAGACTCAGTAGTGAAGACCTGCCTTCAATGTGGGTCATCACCAACCAATTAGCTGGGGCCCAGGATGGAAGTGTACTACAAATATCTATTTCAGTATTACAAAGATGATGCTGTGCTTCAATTAGAAAAATGTGACAGGGCTGCGATGTGGCTCAGGGGTAGAGAACTTGCCTAGCATGCACAAGCAAGGCTCTTGCTTTGATCCACAGCACCATTAGAAGAAAGAAAGAAAAGAAAGAAAGAAAGAAAGAAAGAAAGAAAGAAAGAAAGAAAGAAAGAAAGGAGAAAGGAAGATAGAAAGAAAGAAAAAGAAAGAAAGAAAGAAAGAAAGAAAGAAAGAAAGAAAGAAAGAAAAAAAAGAAAAGAAAATGAAAGAGAAAAAAAGAAAGCAATATTAGAGGCCCTCACTATACTAAGAAAAGAACGTTTACTTTATCTTTTAGCCATCATTGTCAGGTGACCTAAGGGCCCAAGGGAAAAATACATTAAGTACCCAGGTGTGCAGATGAATAGATTGTGGCTAACACATCTTAATCAAGGGGAAAAACTACCTCCAATAATCACGGAGAACAGGTAGATCCCATAGATTGCAGAACTGAATTTGCTGAAGTGAAGGAGATGTGGTTAGAGATAATAATGAGTATTAGACACACTACAAAAATAATCAGGGTCACATAGTGTTGACCTGGTGTCTATATATTCAGGGCTTGGTCACTGGTAGAGAAAAATTTCACAGAAAGAAAAGCACAGGTTGCACAACTGACCCAGGGTATGATTACCACATTTTCCTTTTTCTTTTCTAAAAGAGCTATGTTTTCTTTTTTCTTTTCCAAATCCATTTTCCACCATTTTCCTCCCTCCTTTTTCTCTAGGAAACTTAACTTACTACATTGATAGGTTTCCTTAACCCTTGGCTTTCTGTTAAGTTTGGCCAATGGAAAGCAATGGCAGGAGGGCAGAGGGAAGGTAGAAAGAGAGGGCAAGGCATTACCTCCCCTAGCTCCCTGCCTGCAGGTTCACTGTGTGTCCCCTTGGTTTAGAAGATAGGCCATGGCTGCTACAACTGAAACTACTCTCACAGGGTTTCAGTAAATGGGACCTTTCTTTACTCCTCCAGGTGGATTGGGGGTGCAATAATGTGTCCTCAGGGTTCTTCCCACAGAGTGTTTCATTTTTCCTAAGGATTCATTTAAACCTGTCCAAACCTTCATAAAGAGGTTCATTCACTTAAACCTTTCCAAACCTTTGTTATGATCTCCTCATATATTCCCTTTAAGCATTATGAAGTACATTCATAGGAGGAATTGTTAACTCCAGATGTGACTGTATTTGGAGATAGGATCTTTAGGGAGGTAAATTAGGTCATGAGGGTAGGGCTCTAAAACAGTAGGTATTCTTATAAGGAAAAGAAGAGACACATATCTATCTCTGTAGTCATGTACAGAGAAGACACCATGTGATGATAATACCAGTCTTGGAGATCAGGAACCGGTCCTCGGTGTTGAGGATAAAACACCTGAGAAACACCAAGGCAAGCATAGAAAGCAAGTTTTATTGGACAGGCATCAGGCGCAGTCCAGCGCGCAGGCAGGTGAGAGTTCCCCACTCCAGACGTCTGAGCGTGGGTCCTCCACGTGGGCCGCTGGCACAGCCCAGAGGCGAGAGGCTTCAGCACGGGAAGTGGGCACTGAGGAGAGGACACTTGGGTCATCCTCTCCCCGGGGCCCAGCCCAGAGGCTTGTGTTCAGCTCAGCCAAGTCCCCCGAGAATTCCAGGTTCAGGGAGGCGGACACAGAGATAGACATCAGGCTCAGCCCAGGGCAGACAGGTGAGAGTTCCCCAACTCCGACATAGGCCCAGAGCGCTCCCATGAGACCTCTGAGGGGGCAGCAAGCACAGTGTAGAAGTGGGAGCCTTCAGCGAGGGAGAAGCAAGCACAGAGCGCATAGTTGAGGCTCCCATGCTGGGAGGCCATGCCTAGAAGCCAAGTCTTACTCCAGCCTGGCCCCGGCCCACGGTCTAGTGCTACTGAAGACTAGGAGGTGAGAAATTGGAAACCTGCAGGGACACCACTTGTTTTAAGGGGTGAAGCTGCTATACCTCAGATTCTCACGGATAGAAGGGAAGATACATGAACAGCATGAGAAGACAGTGGAAGAAAGTGTCTCAAAGTGTCTCAAAGAAAGTGTCTCAAAACTGCATCAACAGAATCCAGTGATAGATAACATGGTAAAAGAAATGTCAGAGAGGGAGTTCAGAATATACATAATTAAAATGATCAGAGAAGCAAACGATGAGATGAGAGAGAAAATGCAGGAAATGAATGATTGCACCAATCAACAGTTTAAAGAACAGATGCAGAAAGCAGATCATTTCAATAAAGAGATAGAGATGTTGAAAACAAAACAAACAGAAATCCTTGAAATGAAGGAAACAATAAACCAAATTACAAAATCAATAGACAGCATAACCAGCAGGCTAGATCACCTGGAGGACAGAACATCAGACATTGAAGACAAAATATTTAATCTTAAAAACAAAGTTGACCAAACAGAGAAGATGGCAAGAATTCATGAACAAAGCCTACAAGAATTATGGGATATCATGAAAAGACCAAATTTAAGAATTATTGGGATTGAGGAAGGCACCGAGATACAAACCAAAGGAATGAATAATCTATTCAATGAAATAATGTCAGAAAATTTCCCACATCTGAAGAATGAAATGGAAAATCAAATAGAAGAGGCTTATAGGACACCAAATGTCCAAAACTACAACAGGTCAACACCAAGGCATATTATAATGAAAATATCTAACATACAAAATAAAGAGAGAATTTTAAAGGCTGCGAGAGAAAAAAATCAGATTATATTCAGGGGGAAACCAATATGGTTGTCAGCAGATTTCTCAACTCAGACCCTAAAAGCAAGAAGGGCCTGGAATAATGTATTCCAAGCCCTGAAAGAAAATGGATGCCAACCAAGAATCTTATATCCAGCAAAACTCACCTTCAGATTTGAAGATGAAATAAAATCCTTCCATGATAAACAAAAGCTAAAAGAATTTACAAATAGAAAGCCAGCACTACAGAACATTCTCAGCAAAATATTCCATGAGGAAGAAATGAAGATCAACAGTATAAACCAGCATAGAGAGGAACAACCCTAAAGTAATAGCCAAATAAAGGAGAAACCAAATCAAGTTAAAAACCAAAAATAAGCCATAATGATTGGGAATACAAATCATATGTCAATAATAACCCTGAATGTTAACTCATCAATCAAAAGACATAGACTGGCAGATTGGATTAAAAAGAAAGACCCAACAATATGCTGCCTCCAAGAGATGCATCTCATAGAAAAACATACCCACAGACCAAAGGTAAAAGGATGGGGAAAAACATACCACACACACGGACTCAGTAAAAAAGCAGAGATTTCCATTCTCATATCAGATAAAGTGGACTTCAAGCCAAAATTAGTTAGATGGGATAGTGAAGGACATTTCATTCTCCTTAAGGGAACCATAAATCGGCAAGACATAACAATCATAAATATTTATGTCCCAAACAACGGTGCGTCCATGTATGTCAATCAAATCCTTCTTGACTCCAGGAACCAAAAAGACCACAACACAATAATTCTGGGTGACTTTAACACACCCCTCTCACCATCAAATAGATCTTTCAAGTAAAAACTTAAAAAAGAAACTATAGAACTCAATAACACAATCACTAATTTAGACTTAACAGACATATATAGAATATTTCATCCATCAAGAAGTGAATATACTTACTTCTCAGCAGCACATGGATCCTTTCTAAAATAGACCATATGTTATGCCACAAAGCTGCTCTTAGCAAATACAAAAAGATAGAGATACTACCTTGTATTCTATCAGACCAAAATAGAATGAAATTAGAAATCAATGATAAAATAAAAAACAGAAACTACTCCAACACCTGGAGATTAAATAATATGCTCTTGAATGATGCATGGATAACAGAAGACATCAGGGGGGAAATAAAACAAATTCTAAAAGATCAATGAGAACAATGTGAGGTCATTTATTTGTTTACTTTTCAAGAATGAAAGTAAGACCTGGGATTGAGGAAGGCACCGAGATACAAACCAAAGGAATGACCTGTTGTAGTCAACAAGTAAGACCTCACATTACAACTTAAAGCCCTAGAAAAAGAAGAACAGATCATCACCAAAAGTAGTAGAAGACAGGAAATCATTAAAATCCGAGTGTAAATCAATGAAATTGAAACAAAAGAAACAATTCAAAAATTTGACAAAACAAAGGTGGTTCTTTGAAAAATAAACAAAATTGATAAACCCTAAGCCACACTAACAAAGAGGAGAGAGAAAACTCAAATTACTAAAATTTGTGATGAAAAAGGAAATATCAAAACAGACTCTAATGAAATACAAAACATAATTAGAAGCTATTTTGAAAATTTATACTCCAACAAAATAGAAAACCTGGAAGACATCAACACATTCCTAGAGGTATATGACCCACCCATACTGAATCTGGAGGACATACACAATTTAAATAGATCAATTTCGAGCAATGAAATAGAAGAAGTCATCAAAAGCCTACCAACAAAGAAAAGTCCAGGACAGGATGGATTCACAGCCGAGTTCTACAAGACCTTCAAAGAAGAGCTCATTCCAATACTCCTCAAAGTATTTCATGAAATAGAGGAGGAGGGAACCCTTCCAAACTCATTCTATGAAGCTAATATCACCCTGATACCAAAACCAGAGAAGGACACATCAAGGAAGGAAAATTTCAGACCAATATCCCTAATGAACATAGATGCAAAAATTCTTAACAAAATTTTAGCAAATCATATACAAAAGCATATTAAAAAGATAGTGCACCATGATCAAGTGGGTTTCATCCCGGGGATGCAAGGGTGGTTCAACATCCAGAAATCAATAAATGTAATTCACCACACCAACAGACTTAAAGTCAAGAACCACATGATTATTTGAATAGACGCAGAAAAAGCATTTGATAAAATACAGCACCCCTTCATGCTCAAAACACTAGAAAAAATAGGGAAAGTAGGAATGTTCCTTAACACTGTAAAGGCAATCTATGCTAAGCCCACAGATAACATCATTCTAAATGGAGAAAAATTGAAAGCATTCCCCCTGAGAACTGGAACAAGGCAGGGATCCCCTCTTGCTCCACTTCTGTTCAACATTGTCCTTGAAACTCTAGCCAGAGCAATTAGACAGACCAAAGAAATTAGAGGAATGCCAATAGGAAAAGAAGAGCTCAAACTATCCCTATTTGCTGATGACATGATTCTCTATTTAGAAGACCCTAAAAATTCCACCAGAAAACTTCTGGAACTCAAAAATGAATTCAGTAAAGTATCAGGATATAAAATTAATGCTCATAAATCAAATGCATTTTTATTCATAAGTGATGCATCCTCTGAGACAGAAATTAGGAAAACTCTATCATTCACAATAGCCTCAAAAAAATAAAATACTTAGGAATCAATCTAACAAAAGAGGTGAAAGATCTCTACAATGAGAACTACAGTTCACTATAGAAATAATTTAAAGAAAGTCTGAGAAGAGGGAAAGATCTCCCATGTTCTTGGGTAGGCAGAATTAATATTGTCAAAATGGCCATACTACCAAAAGCACTACAAATTCAATGCAATTCCAATTAAAATCCCAATGATGGACCTCATAGAAATAGAGCAAGCAATCATGAAATTCATTTGGAGACTCAGAATAGCTAAAGCAATTCTTAGCAAGAAGAGCGAAGCAGGGGGTATCACAATACCGGACCTTCAACTATATTACAGAGCAATAGTAACAAAAACAGCATGGAATTGGCACCAAAATAGACAGGTAGATCAATGGTACAGAATAGAGGACACAGAGACAAACACACATAAATACAGGTATCTCATACTTGACAAAGGCGCCAAAAACATACAATGGAGAAAAGACAGCCTCTTCAACAAATGGTGCTGGGAAAACTGGAAATCCATATGCAGCAAAATGAAACTAAACCCATATTTTCTCACCCTGTACAAAACTCAATTCAAAATGGATCAAGGACCTAGGAATTAGACCAGAGACCCTGCACCTAATAGAAGAGAAAATAGGTCCAAATCTTCATCATGTTGGCCTAGGACCAGATTTCTTTAACATGACTTCCAAAGCACAAGAAATAAAAGCAGGAATCAATGATTGGGATAGAATCAAACTAAAAAGCTTTTTCCCAGCAAAGGAAACAATCAGCAATGTGAAGAGAGAGCCTTCAGAGTAGGAGAAAACCTTAGCCACATACACTTCAGATAGAGCACTAATCTCCCAAATCTACGAAGTACTCAAAAATCTTTACACCAAGAACACTAATAACCCAATCAATAAATGGGCCAAGGAAATGAACAGACACTTTACAGAGGAAGATCTACAAGCAGGCAACAGATTTATGAACAAATGTTCAACATCCCTAGTTATAAGAGAAATGCAAATCAAAACCACCTTAAGATTTCATCTTACCCCAATTAGAATGTCTTTTATTAAGAATACAGGCAACGCTCTGGGCCATTCTACAGCTTCCCTGGCGGAGAGACTCCAGCTTGACCTCTCTGAGCCCTCGGACCTAAGCCCACCCCTTCCCGCGGGGACACAGCGCTGCGGCTCCAGGTGAGATTTGGCCGGGAGCAGAGCTGCGTGCCGGCTCCAGTGGGGAATTTGGGCCCGGTCGGCGCCATTCTACAGCTTCCCTGGCGGAGAGACTCCATCTTGAGCTGTCTGAGCCCTCGACCTAAGCCCACCCCTTTCGCGGGGACATGGTGCTGCGGCTCCAGGGACACGGTGCTGCATCTCCTGGTTGCCTCTGCCCAGAAACATTGATCATTCCCAACCTGGAGGTTGTGAGACAGCAGCTATCTTGGGTCACCACTGGATCAAGCACCTCTCAAACATCTGGTGAGTTGCTGGAAATCTGCAGGGACGCTCTGGGTCTTTACAGGGAAGTTGCAATCCCTCTGATTTGCACTACTAGAGGGGAGGATATATGAGCAGCATGGGAAGACACGGGAAGAAAGTGTCCCAAACAAACCTGGATGGTGCATCAGGAGATCCTAAGGACAGCACGGTAGAGGGAATGACAGAAATGGAGTTCAGAATGTTCATAATTAAAACGATCCGAGAAGAGAATGAGGTGACGAGAGAGCAGATTCAGGCTATGAATAATCAGCTAATAGAGCAATTTCAGGAAGCAAAAAATCATTTCAATAAAGAGATAGAAGTTCTGAGAAAAAAGCAAACAGAAATCCTTGAAGGAAACAAGGAAATGAAGGAAACAATCAACCAAGTTAAAAACTCAATAGAAAGCATAATTAATAGAATAGATCACTTGGAAGACAGAACCTCAGACAATGAAGACAAAATATTTAATCTTAAAAACAAAGTCAAACAAACAGAGAAGATGGTTAGGAATCATGAACGAAACCTCCAAGAAATATGGGACATCATGAAAAGACCAAATTTAAGAGTTATTGGGATTGAGGAAGGCACAGAGATACAAACCAAGGGTAGGAACAATCTGTTCAATGAAATAATATCAGAAAATTTCCCAAATATGATGAATGAGATGGAAAATCAATTACAAGAGGCCTACAGGACACCAAACGCACAGAATTTCAACAGATCCACACCAAGGCACATTATAGTGAAAATACCTAACATACAAAACAAAGATAGAATTTTAAAGGCTGCGAGAGAAAAGCAGCAGATTACCTACAGGGGGAAACCAATAAGGATATCAGCAGATTTCTCAGCCCAGACCCTAAAAGCAAGAAGGGCCTGGAACAACATATTTCAAGCTCTGAAAGAAAA